>JAVJIF010016924.1:0-147187 GCA_038442645.1 Agave tequilana | reverse complement strand
TCTTTTTGTAATTTAAAACATTCAATCTTTTTATTGTCATAAGTTTCAGAAAGTTCAACAAAGGCATGTACAAGAACTTCCTTACTTAGTTCATCATCTTCATCATCATGAGATTGAGGGGTTACCTTAGGAGTGTTGCCATGAAACACCATGTTCGCCGTATCCACCTCTTCTTCGGACTCGCTTTCCGAATCCCACGTTGCCTTGTATGCTTTCTTTCCTCCGGCTTCTTTGGCTTGAAGGAGGAAGTCATCTTCTTCTTAAACTCCGGGCAATCCGCCATGATATGTCCGGGTTTGCGGCAATTGTAGCAAATGATCCTTCTCTCCTCTTTGCCTTCAAATTTCTTCCGGAAGTTGAGCTTGTTCTTCCGGTACAAACCTCTGACATTCCGCACAAGTAGAGTTAGCTCCTCATCATCTTCTTCGTCTTCTTCATCGTCATCATTGGTGGATGAAGTCTTGAAGGCTATGGATTCTTCTTTGAAGTAGTGGCCTCTTCTCTTGCCTTCTTCTCCATCTCATGGGTCTTTAGGTTCCCAATGAGACTAATGAGGTCCATCTCGTCCTTGTCGTTCAATTCTTTTAAGGTGGTGGCCTTTATCTCCCATGAAGACGGAAGAGCCCGAATCACTTTCCGCACCTTTTGATCGTTGGAGATGTCATCACCTAAGGAAGAAAGACCATTAGTGATTTTAGTAAACCTTGTAATCATACTATCAATAGACTCATCATCAATCATTTTAATGACTCATATTGGGATCTCAAGAGATCTATCTTAGCTCTCTTGACTTGTGAAGTCCCTTCGTGTGTGACCAATAAGTGTTGCCAAATCTCATAGGCGGATTGGCAATGAATTACCCGTGTAAGGTTCCTCATTCAAAGCGGTTAATAGGGAGTTTTGGGCCTTGGAGTTAGCCTCGTATTCTCTAAAGTTGAAGTCGGTCTAAGTGCTCTCATCACCATCGGGTGCTACATAGGGTTTGGTCAAGGACTTGGCCACTAAGCTACCCAAAGATTGCAAAAATATAGTCATCCTAACCTTCCAAATAGGGAAATTAAGTCCATCAAATTTAGGAGGGGTTTTAATGTTATCGGCCATGTTTACTAGTGTATGAATGTATGAATGAGAGTGTTATAGCAAATTTAAGGATCTCTCTATGGATGTTAAGCCAAAACCTAGAGTCCAAGCTCTGATACCAAATTGAAATCACCTAGGGGGGTGAATAGGTGATAATGCTAATCAATGGACAAATTAAAAATTAAGATGTAACAATCACCACACAAGATGAATGAAAGCAAGTAAATATAGTAATGATGATGATAAGCAAGTAATAAGTGCAAGAATGTAAACAAATCGCAAATACAAGGATATGTTATCGAGGTTCGAGCACCAGCTCTACTCCCCGCCTTCCCCAGAAGGATTCAACTACTTCCACTATCACAAAGAAATCACAATTACACCGGAGTACCCAACTCCACAATCTCTATTACAAGCAATTTCTGAGTAGTCAAAAGACCACAAACTCTCTCTTTCAAATGTCTCTTCCCTTACAAAAGGTCCTTAGAGAACAATGAAGGAATGAAGCTCTTGTTGCAAGTGAAGAAAGAAAATTAAATCAGAGAGTATTTCAAAAATCACTTCAGAAAATGAGAGAGAATTTCAGCTCAAAAACCAGAAACAAAGCTCTTTTGAGTGCCTTAAACTTTTGAATTTTTCTTGCAAAAATTGTTGTAACCAATCTCTCCCAAAACACCCCTATTTATAGGAGAGGGCTAGGGTTTAGGAATAATACAAACTTAAGATTAATTAAGTCATATTAGATTTGAAATATATCCCTAAATCAAATTTTAAACACAAGAAGACAAAATAAAACAGCTCATTAAAAATGCCCGTTACTGTTCAACGGATAGTTCGGTTGACTGGCCGGTCGACCGTACGTTCAAAATTATGACCGTTGCAGGCCAGCGGTCGACCGCCCGGTCGACCCAATCTATCCGAGAGCAGACTGAGTTACAGTCGGTCGACCGTGCGGTCGACCGCAAAACGTGCACACTGATACATGTACACCAGAACTACAGTCGACTGGGCCGGTCGACCGGCCAAACCTGACATAGGTCCGGTCGACTGTCCGGTCGACTGGCTCAGGTCAAAACCAGGTTTTGGACAGAAAATTAAAAGGGATTTGATTTTGACAAAAATATTTTTGAACAAGGATTAGCATAAAACATAAATATATATTTGTAGGCAAAATCTTGTATGCAAAATATTTTTGTATAAATTATAAGAAATTATTTTGGATAAGTATGTGCGCAAAAACGTATGTGATAGAGCTTCAAACCTATCCACTATTCTTTAACAAACTATAAAACTAAAAACAAAATAATTAAAGACTTCTTGAGCAATCTTCAAGTCTTTGAGCCATGCTATCCTTGCTAGAGCCTTCTTCTTCTATGATCCTTCCTTGATGTGCAATATGCTTCATAGCTTTATGAACCTAGAAGTTGTTGCAATAGCAAGCAATGCCCTCCAAACATGGTACTTATCCTGAAACTTATCTTAAGCAAATTCATTAGTACCAAATAGCTCTTATTTGGTTTGTCATCATCAAAACACAAAACAATTGGAGAGTGTAACCTCTTGGGCCAACAGAAGGAAGGCACAAAGCCAAAGCGCAAAGCAATGAAAAAAGTTTTACAACACTTGGTGACCACAAAAAATCACAAATAATACCTCTCACAATACAAGATTCTAGAGAATAGATTTTGCAATGAATAGGTCAAATTTGTGAGAAAACAAAGATTTTGAAAAAGAAGTACAAAGGAAAACACTTGGGAAAACTTCTTGAATGATGTAGATATTAAAAAATTGAAACTTGGATTCTCAAAACTTGTTTTCTTTGATTTTCTAAAAACTTTAAAACAAATGAGAAGATGTAGATTTTGAGGCCCAAAAACTTATTGAAAACTCAGTGAAAGTAGGAAAAATAGCTCTTCAAAAACTTGTTGAAAATCTGGCCAAAATCCCATTTATATAGGCCAGAATAAAAAACTAACCGTTAGGCTCAAAACACAAGTCAGAGAGACAAGTCGGTCAACCGCCAACAGTCATATTCTTAACCGATGGGGATTGTTGGTCGACTGGCCAGTCGACTGGTGAAACTCGAGAGTTCTACAAGGATCGGTCGACCGGTCAGTTAGCTGATCTCCTAACTCTCATGGGCTGTGCATGTTGGTGCACGTCAGTCGACCGCTCGGTCGACCGACTTTAGCCATCGATTGACCGTGCGGTCGACCGGCAGCAGCCCAAAACCAATATTGAAGGAATTTTTAAATGACATTTTGAAACTCATTTAAATTCCAATAAATCTCAATAAATTTCACAAAATTAAGTTCATGTAAATATAATATAGTACAAATGTGTGTGATAAAAAAATTAACACATATTACAAATATGTGAACTATTTTTGTGATATGAAAATTTAAACTTAAAACAAAAACTGTATTTTTCAAATACCAAACTTCTAAATGGAAATCCGATTTTTCAAAAACTTATATAAATGCAAAAATAAGTTATTAAAATACACTTTAAGCATAATGTGTATAAATAGAATCCAACACACGTAATAAATAATAAGACTTGTTTTTGTCAATAAGCATCAAAATATGTTTTGATAAAATACAAAGCTTAAACACATGAACTAAATTTACCAAAATAAATTAAACATTTATGAAGCAATAATGTATATGGATGAAATCCAATACATGTATAAACCAATGTAAACTTGTTTTGATAAAATCTGTTCATGAAACTGAAAAATGTATACTTTATAAATCGAAACTTAAAACACACAGAAATAAGTTTCTATAAATAATTGAAGCTATAATTTGTGTGGATGGGATCCAACACATATTCCAAACTATAAAACTTATTCTACTGAGATGAAAATCATATAAACATAAACTTGTGAAACTAAATGGTTAAACCGACAACCAAAACTATTGATCTTGAAAGACAATATTTAAATTGTGTATGTGTGTAAGCTTGAGCAATCCAAAACTAATCTATACTTATTTAAAATCTAAACTAACAAACGCTAGACACAAGTCTTCTTGTAGATCTTCTTCTCCAAGTAGACTTGATCTAAAACATGATCTATGAGCTAGACTCTATCTCGAGTACTTGATGCAATCCTCTTGAATCATCGTGTGATAGCTTCAAAACTTGACTTTAAATCTTTTTGTTGAAGCTAAACATCAACTATGATCTTGATTAATATCTGAAACTTGATAAACACATGACCATTAGTACCATAACTGCATGAGTTAGTCATCATCGAAACTAGAGCGATAGGCCTTCGGGCCAACAATCTGCTAATCAGAATGAAACTTGAAGAGGAGATTGGCATTGAACATCTCAAAGTATATGGTGATTCGAAACTTATCATAAACCAGGTTCATAGGGAGTACGAAGTCCAACATGAAGACTTGGTGCCGTACCACAACGCATCTATCAACATGGCGCAGAAGTTTCAAAGCTTTCACATTGATCATGTACCTCGGCAACAGAATGCACATGCAGATGCGCTAGCATCTCTTGTTGCTTCACTAGCCCTTCTAGCTGGAACATCAGAGAAAATACTTGTCCATAGCGCGACTTGTACTACCCAATATTCGCCCTTGAAGATAGTGAAACTTCAAGAGGAGACCTTCAAGTTAAAGAGGTTCTTGAGACTTCAACAGATCCAGAACCCAGGGAATGGTGATTCCTATTCTTCAACTTTGTCTTATAGGACATGTTGCCCAATGACCCTAAAGAGACAGTTGCCATCAGAAGGAAAGCTCTAGATTCTATTATAATGCGATCACACGAACATTATATCATCAATCACATGATGGAATCTTGCTCTGTTGTCTTTCACACAAAGAGGCACACGAGGCACTCAAGGAAGCTCACGACGGTATGTACGGAGATCACCAACACGGAGCCAAATTTTGGGGACTGACTTCGAAGACTTGGCTACCACTAGCCAAAAATGATTTATGACGCCATCGCCTTACACTAAGCGATGCCAGGTCGGTTAGATCCATGGTGACTTCATCCATCAAGCACCAGGTCATCTTCATCCAACATCTTCTTCATGGCCCTTTGAGATGCGAGGAATGGACGTCATTTAACCCATAAGCCCTCCAACATCCAAAAGACATCGGTTCATCATGGTTATAAATGATTACTTCTCCAAATGGGTGGAAGCCATCCCCTGAAGGAAGTAAAGACCTTTGACATGATCAAATTTATAAAATATCACGTTGTATACCACTTTCGCATCCCTCGACGAATTGCCTATGACAAGGGCTTCAATTTGTCAACCAAGCGTTCCAAAGATTCTAAGTTCAGAATCAAAGAGTGTCCTTAACGGCATACTATTCAGCTACCAACGGTCTTGCAGAAGCTTTCAACAAGACTATCAGCAAACTTCTCAAGAAGTTTGTCTCAAAAAGTCAATGCGACTGGGACGAGAAACTAGGCGAATGTCTAGGCCTACCGCATAACAGTGAGAACCCCAACAATAGCTACGACATTCTCTTTGGTGCATAAATATGAAACTGTACTTCCATTGGAGATTCAAATTCCATTTCTGTTCATTGCTCTAGCCATAGAGATGACAAATGAGAAGAAGCATCGACTGCGCCTCCAAGAATTAGAAGCTTTAAAAGACAAACGTCTATAAGCTCAACAAACAAATCGAGTTCTATCAAACTCGTAGTTCTCGAGTTTTCAACAAGAAAGTCAAGGAAAATTTTTTCAAGAAAGGCGACCTTGTCTTAGCTATCAGACGATCTATAATCATGACACATAAGACAAAAAGAAAGTTCAACCCCAAGTAGTAGAGTCAGTCTACTCAAATGCGGCTTATTGTCTCACAAGTTTAAATGGAGATATGTTCATGATGCAGATTAATGGTAAATATCTAAAGAAGTAATATCCCTGATCATGTCAACACTGCACCTCTGATCAAAGAAGTACTCCAGAGTCATGTTAACATTATACCTCTGATCAATTAATTATTTCGTCCTTTCACAGAAGCTTCTTCCCCAAACGAGATCAACCTTTCTTATTATTCAGATGGATTAGGATTTGGGATCTAAAATGTTTGGGAACGTGTTAAGGGAAAGTGAAGAATTATTTCTTCAAACGAATACATCGCAGATCGATGACAATGAGCCGATCGAACATCAGGAAATAATGACGCAAGATGTAAACATTGAAGAAAAGACAAAGGTAAAATGCCAGTTTTAGCCTTGTCAACTTCTCAGGATTAAGTTAACACTACAACTCTGATCGAAGATACACCTTGACCAATCGAATGGATTAGAGTTTGAGATCCAAGATGTTGGGAGAGTGCTAAAGAAGACTTTGTAAAATAATCACACCGTGGTTGGCCGACATTTAGTCGACCGAACATTGAAGACATTATGATGCATAATGTTAACATTGAAGAAATGACAAAGAAAAGTCAGTTTTAGCCTTGTTACTCTTCTTTATTGCTGAGATTGAACGAATGACGGGAGATAACAATACAAATGACAAAAGCAAAATGATGGTTTTAGCCTTGTCACTCTTCTCTATTACTGAGATTGATCCAATCAAATATCAGAAAATAGTGATGCATGATGTTAACATTGAAGATATGATGAAGGTAGAACCATCAGTTTTAGCCTTGTCACTCTTCTCTAGTACATAGACCTGCACCCATCTTCAATTTAGAAGAATATGTCATATTTTGAAGTCGAGCATGTCTGAGCAACAGTTTTAGACACTCTTCTTTCTAATCATCCTCTCGATCCAGAAGGATGGCTTATCTAGCCTGACTTTTTCATATGTAATGATGGCATGTCTCTCTTCTTCTGTTCGATCGATGAAGCTCGATCAACGATCAAGCATTAAAATAGTCTGATGAACTGATTGAATGAGTTTATCTGATGACTTATCAAGCCAAACTCATTGAAGAAGGTTCGTGATGCTTCTTTGCAGAACATTTCCAGTGTTTTCACATTCATATCAAGATGTGGCGATCGATCGACTCCTATGGTGGATGAAATGAGTCTATCTGATGGCTTATCAAGCCAACTCATTGAATAAAGTTTATGACGCATTTTTTGCAGAACTTTTCTAGTGTTTCCACATTCATGTCAAGATATGGCGATCGATCGACTCCCATGGTGGATGAAAGAGTTTATCTGATGGTTAATCAAACCGAACTTATTGAAAAAGACTCGTGATGCATCTTTGCAGAACTTTTCCAGTGTTTTCACATTCATATCTGAGGATCAAAGAGGATTCCACGAGGAACGTTAATACCTGGACAAAATCCTCACGGAGTTTATATTCACTTCTTTAATTCCAACGAGATTTTAGAAGTCATCTGCGGAGCAAAAACATAGAAGATGCATCATGTTACCTGATAGGTAGTAAAAAGTGCAAATTTATCATCACATTTACCATCATATTTTCCCTATTTATTCTTTTATTAAGCACTACTACTAATGTTTTATTGCTTAATGTGTGCAGGCCTTGAGTAAATAAAAAAATAAATAAATGAAGCCCAATTAAAGCCCAAAAGCCCAAAAAAAATTCCACAAGCCCACATGCATAATTAATTGTAGTAATTTAGAAGCTTCTATTATCTAACTTAATCTAAACTTGAATTTTAAATTATTAATTTAAAATCTAAGGGAGGAAGAGGAAGGATAAAAATAGAACTCCTAATTGCTAAAGAGAAGGATAAAGTGTGACTCCTAATTGCTAAGAGAAGGAAAAGGATAAAAAGAGATGGACTTCTACTTAAACCTGGTTGCTTGCAATGCAAAGATAAAGATAAAGGGGAAAGATAAAGATAAAGAGAACAAATTTGGATTTTTGATAACTTGCTTCCCAAGTTATCCCGAGTTCTCAAGATAGAGGGTTTGCATGCAGAATCCAGAAGGAGGCGCCCAGATGGACAGACCAGAGGAGGCCACGCAAGAAAATGCGTGGCCATTGGCCACGCTATTGCCGCGGAAACGCGACCATAGCCGCGTTTTCGTGGGAGAGTTGTACTGGGACTCTATATCTTATATCCCCTATAAATACCCCTGCAGAGCAACAGAAAAGGGCAGCTCTCAGAGGCTAAATTTAGGGTTTCCTTTAGATACTCTTTTCTTTTCGAATTTCTTGTATTATTTCATTTTTGTTATTTGGAGAAGAAGATTATTAAAGAAGGAGAAGAGCTTTGTAATTGGTCGGTGACATCCAATAAAAAGGTTCTTTATTCTTTTTAATTTTTCTTGTTTTGCAATTCAATTTATTTTTCTGCTTTAGCTTATTTGTTTTCTTCTTTTAATTTTCATGCAACCTTTATATTCATAATAAAAATAAAAATAAAAATAAAAACATGTTTAACTAATTAAAACTTATAGTTTGCTAATCTCTAGATCAACTCTAGTTTAGTTAAAAGATGAATTGATTGATATCTATTATTAAAAACCTTAGGATTAAAATTAATTTTCTTGAAGATAAATTAATAATTGAGTTTAACTAATTTAAGTTGCACTTCTTAAATAGTTATTCATAGTTCATATCTAAATACTTTGATAGCATAAAGTTAAGTAGACTTTTCTTATGCTATGCTTTGAAATTAGGATGAATTATAGTTTGATTTTTATTAGTGCACATGAATTAGCGTGTACAATATTGTTATTTATCTTTCTTGATTCTCAATCAAAACCCTAGGGTAGATAATTCTTTATTCAATATGATGTTTATTCTTTTAGAATAATACTTTGGTTGTGATAGAGGATTAGTAAACTATACTTCTAAAACTATTTCTTATAATCAATATCCTTTTTTCCAAGCTAACTATTAGAGAAAATCATTCCGAAAAGCTTCTATCGCATTCCTCTCTGTGGATTCGACCCGCATAGCCCTTGCTATCACGGATATATTATGGAAGACAGAGACACGCACCCATCAGATAACATTCTTCTAACCCTTAAACTAATTTCTGTTTTTCCTCAATCAAATTTTGACGCCGTTGCCGGGGAGGGAACGGTACGATATTCTCTAAAAAAAACTAATTATTTATTTATTTATTTTTTCTGTTTGCAGGATCTGATAACAGGAAAATTAGCTGCAGCTACGGACATATTGCAACTCTATGCCTCTACCCTAGAAGGCAGAGCAGCAGAGCCTACTATCTAGCCGCGGATCCGCGGCTATAGTAGTG
The DNA here is from genome assembly GCA_038442645.1 of Agave tequilana. Classification (NCBI taxonomy): domain Eukaryota; kingdom Viridiplantae; phylum Streptophyta; class Magnoliopsida; order Asparagales; family Asparagaceae; genus Agave; species Agave tequilana. The sequence continues at coordinate 137,922 of JAVJIF010016924.1, read as the reverse complement.
AATTACTGACTGAATTTTTTGCAGGTTTCTGCAAATTGCAAGTTCTGTTTACTGCTCTGATAAGTTTTCTCTGTGATCACCCTGCATACTGCTAACTAATTAATAGTAACCTATTAGTTGATAAATAAAAAAAAAATTAGACTCTTGCATCATAGGCACGTGTCTATTTAATTTTTTAATTTCTGTTGAAGAGTGCTGGAGACAAGGTACGTTCGCATTGCATATAGACTAGGAAGCACCTTGGCTGATTTACTGCTTTTGAGTGACTACTTGTCTATTTCTTTACACGGGCACTAAATCAATTTAAGGGCAAAACCATAAACAAGATAAGGTGGGGATTTCATCACCCTTCCTTGGCCCACAAATCATCTTCGTTGCACTCATAACCCTAACCTTAAAAATAAAAATTGACTAGACGCTGGCCTTAGGTTAACTCGGACTTATTAGGAGATTGGCTGAAGGAGGAAGTTGATCGAAATTAACTCTTGCCAAATCGGTGTCTAGGAAGGGGATTAAGGCCGAAGGCCCGAAGGTTGGTGGTTACTTAATTAAGGAACGTCTTTGACGGATAACCTCCCACCAACTTGCCACCTACCTGGCCGATTAACTTGTAGTTAAGGTCGGCAATATACCTCCTAAAGATAGTCTAAAGTTAGGAGTCGTCGTCTAGGTCCAGGTTTACCCTAACTTAGGTTAGATTTTTTTTTTCTTTTTTTCTTTTTGTTGTTTTCTTATTTGTTTTTCTTTGTTTGTGTGATATGGCTTATAACAATAATTTTTCAATTTTAATAGTAATCCATATTACACCTGACTCTTTTTCAGATATTACCAACCCGACATATCATAACTTAAACCAACCTAGTGTGCCGGAGTGGTCTTATCCGAATGAATATAACCCATGCCCCCATCTTATGACCATAATTTTCACAATAATTTCAACTCTTCACAGAGTCCATGGGGATTCGCCTCCCCGAGTCCAATTTTCAACCAACATCCCTTATCCACCTTGTCCACAATATTTTCAAGATTCATACTCACAACCACCAGTTCAAAATAGAAAACCATTAATCTTGAAAATGATGGAAATGAGTATGCGTGAGTCCAAGCAACAATCACAAAATAGAAAACCTTCAATCTTAGAAATGATTATGCGTGAGTCCAAGTAACAATCACAAAATCTAATGGACTCACAATTTCACCACGAATTTCACAACAACACTTCATCTTTTCAAGTCCAATCACAACAAAACGATGAACCAATCGACTATGAAAAGATGCTTGAAGCCATGACTCAGGCTAAAATCGCCCGTAATCATGACATAGATCTAATGGTCCAAACTCTCCATTCTCACCGTTTGACCATTTTTGATGTCGCTAACCATTCTGTTAGAGCCGAAGAGTCATCTTGTTTTGAAAAATAAGATTCCATTTCAGTACAATCATTTGAACTTGCCCAAACTCCAAACTTTGAAAATGACAGTTTGGCAAGTTATTCATTTTTTGAAATAGAACTTGAGATGAATATGATCCTGAACCTCAACTTAATGATTCAATTCTACTTCCTGATTCAATAATGACTCCAGTGTTTTCACCTAATTTCAATCTTTTTCTCGAGTCAACATTGGATCCTGTGCCAATTCATAATGAAATTGAATCGCCCATCTTTGATGATCATCATATTAAACTTGGCCAATTTCATACTTTTGAAAGTCCCATTGACAAATTGGCAAGTTCTCATTTTTATGAAATTGAACTCAATGAGACATGTGACCTAGATTCTCAAATTTGTGATCCAGCTCAAATTCCCGAATCAATATTGACTCTGTTTTGTTACCTGATTTGAGTAATATTTTAGAGTCAGTTTTGATTCTCACATCTGTCATTCTTGAACTTGAATCACCAATATTAAGTCACATTCCATTGTGGGAAAATAAATGTGGACTTGAGTTTCAACTTCTTGATTTGGACCCACTTCCTGAACCAATCTCGACTCCTAAACCTTTACTTGATTTAAGTCACTTTCTTGAGTCGGTATTAGTTCCCGTACTTCCTGAGTCCAAGTCCATCATTCCATCTTTTCACACTACATTTTGGGACAAGATGGTTGACAAAATTGACTCCGAAATTAATTATGGAATTTGGAAATTAGATGGGGTTAAATTTTAATAAAAACTGGTTATATATACATCATTTTAGTGGGTTATATAAGAGAGATTTCTGGTGGGTTCCTCCGAACTCACAAAAATTCGATTGGGTCGCATTTCGTGGACCAATCAGACCACCACCGGAACCACCACCTAAGCTAATATTTTCTTCCCTTTCTTCCTTTTCATGCATACATGCATTCATTCATACATTGAGGACAATGCATGAGATAGGTGTGGGGGGAGGATTTACTAACATACTAGCATAGGTAGATACTAACTAAAAAAACAAAATTTTAAAAAAAAACCATTTTGAAAAAGAGAACAATATTTTGACTTATCTTTTGAAAGAAATCTAAGTTAATCTTAAAAATTAGGAAAATCATGATTAGTATTTCTAAAAACTTGGTCGAAATAAAATAATTGTTGGATTTGTTTAGATATAGGAGAAAAATTGAATAATTAATTAGTCTTGATTTTTACCTTAATGAAATGTGCATACCTAATACACGTTCACAGCTAGGATTCTAAGACAAAGACTCTTGTGCCGTATGAAAAATAATATAAATAATATAAAAAAAGAGTTCACTAATTAAGCTGGATACATGTGCCTCAAGAAGCATAAGTATTCACACCTAAAGGTGATTTTATAAATAAAGTCCTTAGTTTGTGGCCTAATTCACTTGAATCCTTAAGTCCGTGGGGTGTTTTCTCACCCGGTGCCCTAAAACCGACGGTTTAGGAGCTACCGACCTTAGGCTCGCTACATGGGTGGATTAGAAGGCTAAAAAAACTAAGAAATATTATCTATATATGTACTAACACATCTAATAGACAATTAGTTAGGTATGAGGGCCTCAAGAAGCCTTGATACTTATACAAAAGAAAATTAGATGAGTTATACATTTTTAAAAATATATATAATATATATATATATATATATATATATATATATATATATATATATATATATATATATATATATATATATATATATATATAAAACAAATATATCATAAAGAGGCATGGGAGTCCAAGTTAAAGAATCCCTAGTAAAGATTCATGTTCACACGAATGCATATGACTTCGGGTAATAAAAGAGACTATATAAAAATTCAATTTTAATTCTTACCTAAAATTGATAACAAATTATTGTATAAAGACTAAGTTCAAGAATGAATAAAAATGATAATTCTAAAACTTATAGATTGCTTAGTTTATTCAAATATATTTCAAATATTTCTCTCCCTTTTCAAAATATAAAATTAATTAAATCTCTAACATTTTCCTTTTATGGATTTTGTGGGTGTAATCCGCTGAAAACCCTCACGAGACAACACTCGTCCTCTAGGGTAACCTAGAGGTTTAACGGCTTGTTGCACGTGCTAAGTGCAATCGTGATTCCTACGAAAGTGAGTTAGGATAGATTAGTTTTTCTTTTTTTTTTTCTTTTAAATTTTACTCGAGGACGAGCAAAAAGATAAGTGGTGGGGTGTGATAGGTAGTAAAAAGTGCACATTTATCATCACATTTACCATCATATTTTTCTATTTATTCTTTTATTAAGCACTACTACTAATGTTTTATTGTTTAATGTGTGCAGACCTTGAGTAAATAAAAAATAAATAAATGAAGCCCAATTAAAGCCCAAAAGCCCAAAAAAAGTCCACAAGCCCACATGCATAATTAATTGTAGTAATTTAGAAGCTTCTATCTTATCTAACTTAATCTAAACTTGGATTTTAAATTATTAATTTAAAATCTAAAGGAGGAAGAAGAAGGATAAAAATAGAAACTCCTAATTGCTAAAGAGAAGGATAAAGTGAGACTCCTAATTGTTAAGAGAAGGAAAAGGATAAAAAGAGATGGACTTCTACTAAACCTGGTTGCTTGCAATACAAAGATAAAGATAAAGGGGAAAAGATAAAGATAAAGAGAACAAATTTGATTTTTGATAACTTGCTTCTCAAGTTATCCCGAGTTCTCAAGATAGAGGGTCTGCATGTAGAATCCAGAAGGAGGCGCCCAGATGGACGGACCAGAGGAGGCCACATAAGAAAGTGCTGCCGCGGAAACGCGGCCATAGCCGCGTTTCCGTGGCTATTTGGATAATGTTGGTGACGCGTCTTCGTGGGAGAGTTGTACTGGGACTCTATATCTTATATCCCCTATAAATATCCCTGCAGAGCAACAGAGAAGGGCAGCTCTCAGAGGCTCAAATTTAGGATTCCTTTAGATACTCTTTTTCTTTTCGAATTTCTTGTATTATTTCATTTTTGTTATTTGGAGAAGAAGATTATTAAAGAAGGAGAAGAGCTTTGTAATTGGCTGGTGAAATCCAATAAAAAGGTTCTTTATTCTTTTAATTTTTCTTGTTTTGCAATTCAGTTTATTTTTCTGCTTTAGCTTATTTATTTTTCTTCTTTTAATTTTCATGCAACCCTTATTATTCATAATAAAATAAAAATAAAAATAAAAATAAAAATAAAATATGTTTAACTAATTAAAACTTATAGTTTGCTAATCTCTGGATCAATCCTAGTTTAGTTAAAAGATGAATTGATTGATATCTATTATTAAAAACCTTAGGATTAAAATTGGGTTTTCTTGAAGATAAATTAATAATTAAGTTTAACTAATTTAAGTTGCACTTCTTAAATGGTTATTCTTAGTTCATATCTAAATACTTTGATAGCATAATGTTAAGTACACTTTTCTTATGCTATGCTTTGAAATTAGGATGAATTATAGTTTGATTTTATTAGTGCACATGAATTAGAGTTTACAACATTGTTATTCATCTTTCTTGATTCTCAATCAAAACCCTAGGGTAGATAATTCTTTATTCAATATGATGTTTATTCTTTTAGAATAATACTTTGGTTGTGATAGATGACTAGTAAACTATACTTCTAAAACTATTTCTTACAATCAATATGTTTTGTCCAAGCAACTATTAGAGAAAATCGTTCCGAAAAGCTTCTATCGCATTCCTCCCTGTGGAATCGACCCGCATAGCCCTTGCTACCGCGGATATATTGTGAAAGACAGAGACACGCACCCATTCAGATAACATCCTTCTAACCCTTAAACTATATCTCTGTTTTTCCTCAATCATTACCCACAGTAACACAACAATCCAATGCCTTCAATGGCTAAAAATAGAGGAAAGTGTTGGCATTTAAGCCCAACAAAAAATTCTCAACAGCTCATCATGTTGAGGGAATAACATGGCTAGCCCAACTCAAACAGTAGTTGATAAAGGCGCACCAAATTTGTTGATAGCTGAGGGGTTGCTAAAAATCCTAAGGGATCCGATCCTACCTTTCTCACCAAAATCCCTTACCAATTTCTTTTCAAGAAATGGTAGGATCACAAAAGTTATATTCATTTTTTTAATGAAGTGAAATACAAATCAAGCCTGTCACGTTAACATTACACTTTTGACAGTAAATTTTTTTATCGCCATCGGATCCAATTCCACTTGTCATTCTCTCTAATAGAATGACAGGTTCACTAAACTGAATATTTTGCAAAACTAATTACTGTTATGTTAAACATCACACCTCTAACAGTAAAATTATCACTCTCTAGGAAAATCAATGTTTGTCACGTTAATGATTACCACTGACAATTCATCCCTAATCTCCAGTGGAGTACTGGTCAGGTTAATATTAAACCTCTGACAATAAGACTTCAACATATCCCTAGCAAAATCAAACTTTACTTGTCATTCTCTCCATTAGAATAGTAAGTCCATCAAATTTGTTCAAATCACAAATTTAAATCTTTGTCAAGTTAATATCATATCTCTGACAATCTAAATTGCTCAAACTACAGACAAAATCCATTACTGTTATGTTAAACATTGTATCTCTAACACTAAACAAATAAAATCAAGTTAATATCACATCTTAGACCAAAATTTGCTCAAATCGCAAATTCAATTACTGTTAAGTTTAATATTACACCTCTAATAGTAATCCTCTCAATTTTCTCAGTGGAAATTAGACCTTTTGTGCTAAGTTAATATCATACCTCTAACACATTTTACTGTTAAGTTCAATACTACACCTAGTAATTTTCTCAATTTTTCTTCACGAAAATGAGACTTTCCTTACTAAGTTAACATTACACCTCTGATAGTAATTTTCCTCGATTTTCTTAACGGAAACGAGATCTTTGGTTAAAACTACACCTTTCCCTACTCAACTTCCCCAGTGAAGTCATTTATTTCAAAAAGCAATTAAAATAAGTTAATATCACACCTCTAGCAATTAAAATTCTTTACTTTATTTAGTCTAGTTTTCTAATAAAACAAAAACAAGTATGATTCAAAAAACAAAATTATCATTTTATTCCAATAAAAAAAAGTAAGAGTGATACAAAAACTTTGTCTTTTATTTCAAAAAAAAAGATACAAGTGTTACAAAAGGAAAAAGTTAATCTCGCTCAGCGAGAGACTTTATCTGCTCTATGAGCTCTTGGATGTTTCTCTGGCGAGTCTCTTCAACCTCAACCATGGCCTTATCCCACAGCTTTTCTTTAGTGAAGAGTTTCTTGGGGGCAAGCTTGGTCCGGAGGGTTTTCAACTTAGAAGACTTGGAATTAAGCTCTTGTTTCACTTATCCCTGATGCCTCGAGTTCCTCCATCTTCTTTTCTTCGCGCCAAAATCTGCTCGTCATCTTCGAGGAAGGCTTGCGCTCTGGCCATGGCTTTCCGAGCACTTGCTATCACCAACTCCGCACTCTTGGCGTTAAACTCTGACTTCTAAAGATCATTAGATAAGCCTTGATAGCTAGCCTTATTGTCATCCAGACGACGGGTTCGCTCGGCTATCTCCTTTTCAGCCTCTTTGAAGAGATGTTTCTATTCAGCACGAAGTTTACTTGAGACTAGTTGAGCAGTCTCGACTAGGCTGGCACCTTCGAGATTCCGCAAGTTTGCTGCATAAGATCCCACCTGCTCCACGTGCGCCTGATACACCTTAGCTCGATCGGAACCCCGATTTTTGGATGTTCTCGATGTGATTCTCAAGTAGTGGCTACACGAACTCAAAAAGGGTATGCCCAGAAAGTATCAATTCAGTGATGTATGTCATTGTGGTGAAGAACTGGTCAATCATTTGAAGGATCAGATCTTTCAAGATGTCCACTACCGGTGCAGGCTTGGCCAGCGTGCTCATCGACCCTGTCTCCACAACTGTAGCGGATACGCTTCATAGGTCGAAGGAGGCGCACTTTTTACTCCCATAAGTGCAGGTGTAAATGGTACACTGAGCAACATAGCACTAACATATAATAATCAAATGTGGCTCACTAGTTGCACAAGTATTGACACAAGTTTCAATGAAAATTACATCTAAATAAGTAATCAAAATATGAAGTGCAAAAACCAAACATGATCATTAGGATAGATGCACTTGCTTTAGATTTAGGATATACACAATAGCTAAAGTAGAGTGAGAACACAAAATATGAATCCATATGAACATAAGTCTATCTCAAATACTACACACACACACACACACACACACACACACACACACATATATATATATATATATGTCACAAGTCTAATTAACATGGCATTTAACATAATAATCATGAAAAATTAAAACATGCTAAAAATCAATACTATGAAAGCATGTAAACTAAATGGGAGTTAGAAATAGTTACCAAAACTATTAGGGCTTTGAAAAACACCTAGAGGGGGGTGAATAGGGTGAATGCTAATCTAATGATCTTTTTAAACTTTAATTAAATGAGTGATGCAACGATCTCTCAAAACACGACTAAGAGCCGAATACCCCTTGCGAGGTTCTGAACTCCTTCCTCCCAATTCCCCTAGATATGGGTTAGAGGTGCGCAATGCAATCGTGTTGTATTGAGGTGTGATCGATCAATGCCAAGTATGATGATGAGAAATGAGATGCACACAATGTAACACAATAAGTAGCAAGTAAAGTAAATAAGACAAGATTGCACAAGTAGAGGGTTAGTTCTCAAGCAAATAATTCAAGACAATATAAAACAAGAGAAATGTAAAGCAAGAATAACGCAAAGGCAATCGCAAACAAGATGATTTGTTTCGAGGTTCGAGCACACTTGCTCTAGTCCCCGCCTTCACCTCCGTGAAGGGTTTCCACTATCCACCGAGGATGCCTTTACAATTGGTCTTCCGAAGACCGAGCACCGAGCTCCACCGAATACAAAGGACCTCTACCGAAGAGGTTGCTCCACAAGAAGGAATTACAAGAACAAAGTGATCACAACTTGATCACTACACTTTTTCTCAATCTTTTACAAACACTCTCACTTCAATTTACAACTTCACTATAGAATGAGTATAGGATTTTTGGCTCTATGAAGTGTGGTGAGAAAACTTTCAGTTGTAGAGTGATATAGAGAATCAAACACAACTGAAAAACAATCTTGAAAGAGTAGGAATTGAAAGCTTCAAACAATTTTTCTTTTCTCTTTGAAAACAACAAAACTTGAGGAATTTTTCTAAGTGAGTGAGATGAAGGAGAGACTTCTCCTCTATTTATAGGGTTGAAAATAAGTTAAAAACATTTTCTTTTCACCTAATTCAACCTGCAAAAGCACCCCAACAACTCTCCAAAAGTCTGTTAAAACAGAAAAAGAAAACAGATTTTCAGAAAATCCCAAAGAGGAAAGAGCCGTTGCTAATTTGCAGGCCTGGCGGTCGACCGGTCCGGTCGACCGCCAGGCCAGCTGGAAGTAGCCGTTGGCTCCCGGTCGACCGGTCGGTCGACCGACCCAAAAGGAGGAAACACAGTTTCCTTCTTCCGGTCGACCGATCCGGTCGACCGAAAATTCCCGAGAGCAGAATGCTCTCCGTCGGTCGACCGATCCGGTCGACCGACGGACATGCACAAACAGTGCATGTCCAGGCACATCGCCGGTCGACCGGGGCCGGTCGACCGATGTTGCCTGACACAGAAAAACAGGGCTGTTTTGAGTTAGAAAAATTTTGATAAATATTTTAAAAATACATATAGCTAAGTATTATGCAGAAAATAGTTTATACACATGTTTTAAACACGTTTTTCAGGATATAAGGCTTTGGTACATGTATATATAAACTAAGGCATAAAACTTAGAAATAACCATTTTCAATAACTATTTCAAAACATAGGAAATACATGAAACAAGTGTGTGTGCAAATCCTAGAGCCAAATTTCCTATATTCAAACTTTAACACTCTAAACTTACAAACTTCTAAAAGACTTCAAAGCTATTCTTCAGGTGGGCTATCTTCACTTGATCTTCAATGTTGCAACTTGAGCCCAAATTGAATAGTCTTGAGTCCAAAGCCTTGTATTTGAGTGAGAGTACTTCTAGTATGATAATAAACCTGAAACACACTTAAACAACATTTTATTAGTACAAATAACTAATATGTTTTGTAATCATCAAAATACACTAAACAAGGGTGATTGTAACCTTGGGCCAACAATCTCCCCTTTTTGATGATGACAAAACATATCGGTTATTGAAACAAATAAAGGAGGAAAAGCTTGGAAAGCTCCCCCTCAAACAATGCTATGTATTTATCATGAATATGAAAAGCTATGTAAGCATACATAAAGCATTTAACAAACACAATAGTTTTTGTCAAAAACTCAAGGAAACACAAACTTTCTTTTTCTTCATGAAATGTAACTCAAATAGTATCAAACTTAGAAAGTTTTAAACTTAAACACTTATTTCCAAATATCAACAAACATATTCTCCCCCTTTTTGTCATACATCAAAAAGGGTTAAAAACAAATTTTTAAGAATCTATAATACAAACATTCAACTCACCACAAATAAACGAAAATCTAGCATAATCTAAAGGTTTAGTAAAAATATCGGCAAGTTGAAAATCGGTAGAAACATATTCAATAACAATATCACCTTTCTCATAATGATCTCTAAGAAAGTGATACCTAATGTCAATGTGTTTGGTTTTACTATGTTGATTTGCATTCTTTGTCATGTGAATAGTACTAGTATTATCACAAAATATTTTAACATGATCAAAGTGTAAATCATAGTCAAGGAGAGTATGTTTCATCCAAAGAACTTGTGCACAACAAGCTCCTGCCGCAACATACTCCGCCTCGGCGGTTGATAGGGCTACGGAATTTGCTTTTTGGAAGACCAAGATACAAGACAATTACCTAAGAATTGACATGTTCCACTTGTGCTCTTCCTATCTACCCTACAACCCGCATAGTCGGCATCCGAAAAACTCTTCATTTCAAATAATCCGGTTTTAGGATACCATAAACCCATTTCAATAGTGCCCTTAAGGTATCTAATTATGCGTTTAACTGCTATTATGTGAGATTCTTTAGGACAAGATTGAAAACGTGCACAAAGACAAACGGAAAAACATAATATCCGGCCTACTAGCCGTCAAATAAAGCAAACTACAATCATGCTTCTATAAAGTTTAATGTCTACACTTTTACCTTGTTCATCCTTGTCAAGCTTTTGTAGTTGTTGCCATGGGAGTTTTGCTTACTCTTGATCCTTCAAGCCCAAACCTTTTGATTAGTTCCTTTGTGTACTTGGCTTGATTGATGAAGATCCCATCCTTCCTTTGCTTGATTTGGAGTCCAAGGAAATAGTTGAGCTCCCCCATCATAGACATTTCAAATTCATCCTTCATGCATGACTCAAAAGCTTTGCAAAGAGATTCATTAGTAGAACCAAAAATAATATCATCTACATAAATTTGCACAATAAGAATGTCATTTTCTACATGTTTTGTAAACAAAGTTGTATCAATTTTACCTTTCTTAAAACCATTTGAAATCAAAAAGGAGGAAAGTCTTTCATACCAAGCCCTAGGAGCTTGTTTTAAACCATAAAGAGCTTTATCTAATTTAAAAACAAAATCCGGATGTGTAGGATCAACAAACCCGGGGGGTTGTTCAACATACACCTCCTCTTCAATAAATCCATTTAGAAAAGCACTTTTAACATCCATTTGAAATAATTTGAAATCTTTATATGAGGCAAATGCTAATGTCATCCGTATGGCTTCAATCCGTGTTACGGGTGCAAAGGTTTCTTCAAAATCGATCCCTTCGATTTGAGTGTAACCTTGGGCAACTAACCTAGCTTGTTTCTAACTACATTACCCGATTCATCCAACTTGTTCTTAAAGATCCACTTAGTACCAATTGTTGGTCTATCGTGGGGCCTAGGAACAAGGTGCCAAACTTGGTTGCGCTCAAATTGATTGAGTTCCTCTTGCATGGCTAGCAACCAATATGAATCGGCCTCGGCTTCGAGCACATTTTTGGGTTCTATGTGTGAAATAAATGCAAAGTGGCCACAATAATCTTGAATTTTAGAGCGAGTGGTTACCCCTTTTGATACTTCACCTATGACGAGGTCCTTGGGATGATGTGGATTGTATCTCCAATCCTTTGGTAGTGGTTGAGTAGGCTCCACCTCATGTGTTTGATTTTCATTCTCTTGTGCCTCTTCCACTTTAGCATTGCTTCCTTCATCATCCTTTGGTTTGTCTCCCATAGTAGAAGCATCCTCCAAGGTCACTTTCTCCATGCCTTCATCCAATGCATCTATCTCTACAACATTCTTAACAAACTTGTTAGATTCCTCAAACTTAACATGAATAGACTCTTCGATAGTCAATGAAGATCTAATGAAAAATCTATAAGCCTTACTAGTATTTGAGTAACCTACAAAAATAGCCTCATAAGATTTAGGATCAAATTTCCCAAATTATCTTTTGTATTTAAAACAAAACATTTGCATCCAAAAACTTTGAAATAAGAAACATTTGGTTTTCTAGAAAAGTACATTTCAAAAGAAGTTTTAGTAGTGTTTTTACACAAGAAAACACGATTAGATATGTAGCATGATGTATTAACGGCCTCGGCCCACAAATAATGTGGTAGACCATATTCACTTAGCATTGTCCTAGCCATCTCTTGTAATGTTCTATTTTTCCGTTCAACTACTCCATTTTGTTGTGGAGTTCTAGGATAAGAAAGTTCATGCTTTATTCCATATTCATCACAAAAAGTGGTAAAGGGTTGGTTAATGAATTCACCTCCTCTATCACTTCTTATTCTCAAAATCGAAACATCTTTTTCTTTTTCAACTCTTTTCTTAAAAATTTAGAAATATGAAAATGCTTGGCTTTTATGTTCAAGAAAGAAAACCCAAGTAAATCTTGAAAAATCATCAACCAAAACATAAGCAAATCTATTCCCACTTAGACTTTTGGTTTGTGTTGGGCCAAAAAGATCCATATGGATTAACTCCAAAGGACGTGATGTCATGATATCCTTAATTGACTTGAAAGAAGACTTAGTTTGTTTCCCAAATTTACATGCGTCACAAACTCGGTCCTTTTCAAAATTCAAACAAGGAATACCTTTCACCATTTCCTTTGTGTTTAACCTAGAAATGTGATCAAAAGAAATATGCCCTAATCTCCTATGCCACAACCAAGAGTCATCATCGAGGGCTTTCAAACAAGTAATATTACAAGACATATTTAACATGTCAATCATATAAACATTTACTTTCACGAAAACCGGAAAATACACAAACATTAGAAATTCTATCAATAACTTTACAAGCAACATTATCAAAAACAACATCAAAACCTTTATCACAAAGTTGACTAACACTCAAGAGATTATGCTTGAGGCCATCAACCAAAACTACATTTTCAATTAAAGGAGAGGTGCCAAGTTTTACATTACCAATACCGATGATTTTACCCTTGGCGTCATCTCCGAAGGTGACGGTGCCACCTTCATGATATCTTGATAGGGTTGCAAAGTTGTTGATGTCCCAAGTCATGTGCCTTGAGCAACCGCTATCAAGATACCACAAACCTCTACGTCGTTGGGCTTTGGAAAGTACCTACATCATTTAAAACAATTGTTGACTTTGGTACCCAAACTTTCTTGGGTCCTTGAAAGTTAGTGTTACGAACCCAAACATTATGATGTAATGCACTTAGTCTATCATAACAAAAATTAGCTAAGTGTCCTTTCCGCCCACAATGTGAACATGAGTACACTTTTCTATACATGAAAGCATGATGTGTAGTGTGAGCATGTTTTGGGTTTTGCCATGTTGTTTAGGTGTGTAGCATGAACATGAACATGAGCATGAGCATTTTTCTTTGGGGCTTGTTTCTTAGGAAACATAGCCTCAATTTTCTTCTTGTTAAACTCACAATCTTTCAAAACAACACTTAATGAATCTAATCTTTCCTTAAGCATAGAAACTTCATTTGAGTCAATTAGTGGGGCCTTACCTTTGCAAGAGATCTTATATTTTTCAAAATCATTTTTGGTAGTGGCCAAAGTGGAAACCAACTCATCCTTTTCTTTTGTAAGAGTAAAAACTTGAAGACTTAAAGATTCATTTTCCTTTTTCATTTTAATATACTTTTTCTTTAAGAAATCATAGTTTTGTGACAACTCAACAAAGGCCTCTTCTAACACATCCATAGAAAGTTCATTATCATGAGAAGGGGAAGAGTTTACCTTGCTTGAGCCTTCATTAGCCATGAAGCACATGTTGGCGGTGTCTATCTCTTCTTCGGATTCGGTCTCCGAATCCCAAGTTGCCTTCATAGCCTTCTTCTTGTAAGGCTTCTTTGAAGTGGAAGGCTTTGCTTTTTCCGGACACTCCGCCACAATGTGTCCCGGTTTTTGGCAATTGAAGCATATGATCTTTCTTTCTTCTTTGCCTCCTTGCCATCTCCTTCTACCTTGGTACTTCGCCTTGTTGTACATCCTCCGGACATTCTTAACAAGGAGTGAGAGCTCCTCATCATCTTCTTCTTCATCATCTTCATCGGAGTGTGTAGCTTGACTCTTGAAGGCGATGGTCTTCTTCTTGGTAGGAGCCATGTCCTCCCTTACTTTCCTTTCCATCTCATGGGTTTTGAGGTTCCCAATGAGACCTATGAGCTCCATCTCTTCATTGTCATTGAGTTCCTTCAAGGTTGTAGCTTTAACTTCCCATGAAGGAGGAAGAGCCCGGATGATCTTCCTTACTCTTTGATCATTGTTGATATCTTCACCTAAAGAAGAGAGTCCATTAGTAATCTTGGTAAATCTAGTAACCATATCATCTATGGTTTCATTGTCTTGCATGCTAAATGTTTCATATTGAGACCGAAGAAGGTCAATCTTAGCCTTCTTTACTTGTGAGGTCCCCTCATGAGTGACTATCAAGTGTGACCAAATCTCAAATGCGGATTTGCAATGTATAACCCTAGCTATGTCATCATCATTTAGGGCTTGAAGAAGTGCATAGTGAGCTTTGGCATTGGCATCGAATTCCTTAGTCTCTATTTCGGACCAAGTGGATTCGTCACCGGGGGGGACACTAAAGGACTTAGTCACGGCCTTTGCAACTCGGCTACCTAGAGATTGCAAAAACACGGTCATCTTAACTTTCCATATGGGAAAGTTAAGTCCATCAAACTTAGGAGGGGTTTTAATTCCATCGGCCATTTTTACTATATGAATATGAATGAAATGATTAGCAAATTAGGATCTTCTCTAAGGTGGTTAAACCAAATCCTAGAGTCCAAGCTCTGATACCAATTGAAAAACACCTAGAGGGGGGGTGAATAGGTGTGAATGCTAATCTAATGATCTTTTTAAACTTTAATTAAATGAGTGATGCAACGATCTCTCAAAACACGACTAAGAGCCGAATACCCTTGCGAGGTTCTGAACTCCTTCCTCCCAATTCCCCTAGATATGGGTTAGAGGTGCGCAATGCAATCGTGTTGTATTGAGGTGTGATCGATCAATGCCAAGTATGATGATGAGAAATGAGATGCACACAATGTAACACAACAAGTAGCAAGTAAAGTAAATAAGACAAGATTGCACAAGTAGAGGGTTAGTTCTCAAGCAAATAATTCAAGACAATATAAAGCAAGAGAAATGTAAAGCAAGAATAACGCAAAGGCAATCGCAAACAAGATGATTTGTTTTGAGGTTCGAGCACACTTGCTCTAGTCCCCGCCTTCACCTCCGTGAAGGGTTTTCACTATCCACCGAGGATGCCTTTACAATTGGTCTACCGAAGACCGAGCACGAGCTCCACCGAATACAAAGGACCTCTACCGAAGAGGTTGCTCCACAAGAAGGAATTACAAGAACAAAGTGATCACAACTTGATCACTACACTTTTTCTCAATCTTTTACAAACACTCTCACTTCAATTTACAACTTCACTATAGAATGAGTATAGGATTTTTGGCTCTATGAAGTGTGGTGAGAAAACTTTCAGTTGTAGAGTGATATAGAGAATCAAACACAACTGAAAAACAATCTTGAAAGAGTAGGAATTGAAAGCTTCAAACAATTTTTCTTTTCTCTTTTGAAAACAACAAAACTTGAGGAATTTTCTAAGTGAGTGAGATGAAGGAGAGACTTCTCCTCTATTTATAGGGTTGAAAATAAGTTAAAAACATTTTCTTTTCACCTAATTCAACCTGCAAAAGCACCCCAACAACTCTCCAAAAGTCTGTTAAAACAGAAAAAGAAAACAGATTTTCAGAAAATCCCAAAGAGGAAAGAGCCGTTGCTAATTTGCAGGCTTGGCGGTCGACCGGTCCGGTCGACCGCCAGGCCAGCTGGAAGTAGCCGTTGGCTCCCGGTCGACCGGTCCGGTCGACCGACCCAAAAGGAGGAAACACAGTTTCCTTCTTCGGTCGACCGATCCGGTCGACCGAAAATTCCCGAGAGCAGAATGCTCTCCGTCGGTCGACCGATCCGGTCGACCGACGGACATGCACAAACAGTGCATGTCCAGGCACATCGCCGGTCGACCGGGCGGTCGACCGATGTTGCCTGACACAGAAAAACAGGGCTGTTTTGAGTTAGAAAAATTTTGATAAATATTTTAAAAATACATATAGCTAAGTATTATGCAGAAAAATAGTTTATACACATGTTTTAAACACGTTTTTCAGGATATAAGGCTTTGGTACATGTATATATAAACTAAGGCATAAAATTTAGAAATAACCATTTTCAATAACTATTTTCAAAACATAGGAAATACATGAAACAAGTGTGTGTGCAAATCCTAGAGCCAAATTTTCTATATTCAAACTTTAACACTCTAAACTTACAAACTTCTAAAAGACTTCAAAGCTATTCTTCAAGGTGGGCTATCTTCACTTGATCTTCAATGTTGCAACTTGAGCCCAAATTGAATAGTCTTGAGTCCAAAAGCCTTGTATTTGAGTGAGAGTACTTCTAGTATGATAATAAACCTGAAACACACTTAAACAACATTTGTTATTAGTACAAATAACTAATATGTTTTGTAATCATCAAAATACACTAAACAAGGGTGATTGTAACCTTGGGCCAACAGGCTTATCTCAAGGTCTCCAAACCATGGTGTCCTCCCACCAAACTTTCCTTGAAGGTGATGCATCCAATGGGTGTCCATTAAGCTCAAACGCATCCACCATCAAGGCACCAAAACTCTCACGTCAAGCGAGAGCCCACACCTACATCAAATACAATAGAGGTAAATTTTGGTACCCATACCTTATTGGGTCCATGGGGGTACCTTTCCTAACCCAAACAAATTTGTTTGCAAAATTAAAGTTTTTAATCTATCATAACAAAATCTTACAAGGTGGCCCTTACGTCCACAATGTGTACAAGTGTACACGTGAGCTTACATAGTGTCATGTGTGTAAACGTAAGAAGCATGTGCATGCCGTGATTTATGTGCATGTATATGTGGTGCATGTTTCTTGCGAAACATGAATTCCAATTTCTTGTGATCCATAGCACATTGGCTCAAAGTAGAGCCCAAACAATCAACACTCTTCTTTAACATATTTATATCATTTTCAACATTGTAAGAAGTGGTGGAGCATGCAATAGATATACTAGATGGTGAAAGTATAATAGCATGGCAAACATGTGAATATGAATCATTTTTTAAAGATTTATTTTCATTTGAAACAAGTTCCAATTCTTTTGAAATCAAAGTTACTTTATTTTTCAAAGAATTGTTCTCTTTTAAAACAATATCAAGTTTTGAAGATAGAACTTCATTTTTCTTCAAAACATCATTACAATCATTTTTACTCTTTAAAATTTGTTTCCATTTAGAGCAAGGTCAAGTTGAAATTTCAATGAGTCCCTTTCATTTGAAATCTCAACCTTCTCTTGCAAAGCCAAATCAAGTTTTGAAAACAAATCCTTATTTTCTTTATTTAATTTAAAACTTTTCTTTTTTAAGACTTGGTACTTTTCAAGCAAGTTTTCACAAACTATGGAAAGCTCTTCATTTAATGCATAAGCATCCATATTTTTGTTGGTCCCCGAGATATTGATAAATGCGGAACTATCTCTATTGGCAACAATGATCTAAAATACACAAGTCAACATAACACTAAAACAAGAAGGATTAATCGTTAATCAAAGAAGTAACTTGCAAAAGGAAATCAAATCTTAGAAAATGCACAAACGCAAACAAGAGAGATTTATCCTGGTTCGGTCCTTGTGACCTACATCCAGTCCCCAAGCCACCCGCTTGAGATTTTCCTTTAACTGACGTTGCAACCCAAAATCAATACACCATGTACACCACTTGACAAATCCCCTTCGCCAAATGTGTACACCTTCTCTTCCACCAAGAGAACACCTTCTCTTCCACCAAGAGAATACCTTTCACCTTGTACAACTGCCTCTACAACCAAGAAGCCTCCTGTGTACAATGATCACTTTGAGAATTACAATACTTTTCCTATAGCCTTGGTACTGAATGTGTATGTGGACAAGTTTCAGTATAGGAAACAAGAACTTCAGAGAATCTTCACAATGGAAATGTCTTTTGGTGAAGAACTGAAGTGGGAAAAACAGTTTTCAGGTTTGCTAATTTTTGCTTTGAAAAACTGATAAAATCTCTTAGTTATTGGCCTTTGACTACTACTACCCCTTATATAGCTGAAGACTAGGGTAAGTTAGGGTAGTTACAGGTGCATTTCGAATGTTTGAAACGTTGGAAAACATTTGCACAAAAGACCAACAGTCAGAAACTGTCCAACAGTCAGAACTGCCTATTAGTCGACTTGCTTTTTGAGTTAGTCGACTAACCTAGGTAAAATTTCTTCTATTAGTCGACTATGTTAAGCTATAAGTTGACTAGTTAAGAGACGTTGGCCTGACAGTTTTCTGGCTAACTACTTCAAGTCGACTGCAACTAACAACTAGTCGACTTGACCAGGGATTAGTCGACTAGGGGACTTGGATTAGTCGACTAGAAAAGTCTATTAGTCGACTATATTGACTGTCGGTCGACTAATAATCAAACAGAGAGTTGGGTCAGATTCAGGACACAGTATTAGTCGACTTGGGTAACTGGGTTAGTCGACTACACATTGGTTAGTCGACTTATAATGGACATCAAGTCGACTAATGGACCAATGAAGTGTGTGTTTGTATCAAGGCTTTTACATGCTATTTCAACTTTACAAACCACACTCTATCAACTCTCCTTAGCACATCTTGATCATGTAGAACTCTTATTCTTCATTTGTTTAGAGCTCCAAATGTCATGCATTGCAAACGTCTTCATCGAAACAGGTTCCAACATTCTCCCCCTTTTTGATGATGACGCTTTGTGTGCACAAGTGCTCCCCTTATAGAAAATATGTTATATTTTCCTCCCCCTGCAGAAATTGGGTTATAACAAATAGAGAAATACTTTATTCTCCCCTGCAACAAATATATTAGTACATATATATATAATTGTTCTTTATCAATTTTTATATGGTACCTGCAAGATAAACGTTAGATGGTACCAAACATAAAAGAACATATTTAACCTTTAGGAGTCCAAATCCATTTAGAATTTGGTTTCCACCTGTTAGTATACACATAGTTGCAAGAATCACATATATCATGAATGTATGATGCAATATATGTATTTTTATCGTGAAAATTTAAGTTCTTAGGAATCCATATAAACTTATTTTTCTAGGCTTTCTTTTTACAAAAGAACTATATGGATTACTATAACATGAAGATTTTGCAATAAATCCAATACCATGATTATCATGTGACAATTTCTGAAAAGATAATAAAGCATTCAAATTTCTTTTCCTTTATTAAACGTAGTCACATTTTGCAAAAGATCTTCATATTTATTTTTGAAAACTAACATGTCTTATCCAATATAGAAATCCTTTCATTCAAAGACTTAGTTTCCTTTTTCAGAAAAATGTTCTCTTTTATAAATTTCTCATTTTCATTTTTCAAAGATGATATGATTTTTTCAAACTCATCTTGTTGTTGAGAATTTATAGATGAACATTGTAATGCATAACATGAATTTTCCTTTAAAAGTTTCTCATTTCTTTTGACAAAACTTTATTTTTCAGTTTTTCATTTTTCAGATCAAGAAATAATTCATGGAATGCATCAGAGAGTTCAGAATATGATACCTCGTCATCTTCAAGTGCCATGTAACATAGGTTGACACGTTCAGTGGATTCTTCTTCATCAGATGAAGATGAATCATTGTATTCTGATGATGCTTCGTAGTTCTTCTTCTTTCTGAACTTCTTACTCTTGTACTTATCTTTCTTCTTAAGCAAAGGACAATCCATCTTCATATGACCTGGTTTATCACAATTAAAGCATTTGAATTTACCTTACTTTAGAAATTTCCTGAATTTCTTTGAGAGCATTGCCATCTCCTCTTTGTCATCATTGTCCGTGTCGGAAGATGCATGGAAGGCGAGTTCTTTCTTCTTTGAACGGTGTTGTCGTTCGTCCTTCTTTCCTTCTTCTAATTGCACTTCATATGCCATTAGATTACCGATTAGGTTTTCTAATGTCATAGTTGAGAGATCATTCGCCTCTTCAATGGCGGTTGTCTTCTTCTCCCATTCTGGTGTGAGTGCACGAAGGATCTTTCGAACTCTTTTCAACTGGGTGTAGTCCTTTCCAAGGGATGCTAATGTATTGGTGATGTCGGTGAATCTTGTAACCATCTCGGATATAGTTTCATTCTCCTCCATTTTGAATAACTCAAACCTGTGGACAAGAACAGATATTTTAAATTCCTTAACTTTATTAGTGCCTGAAACGAAACACCTAGAGGGGGGGGGGGTGAATAGGTGTTAGTGCTAATCTAAAACTTAATGCAAAACTAAGTGCGCTAAATGCGGAAGCTAATGCAAATCTTGCACAAACTTAATACAACACAACAAGTGTAGCCGAATTCCCCGTGAAGGGCTCTGGACTAACTCCTCTTGATTCCCCTTGAATGGGTTGAGGTGCTATGTGAAGCTCTTGTTGGTTAAGTATAAGTTAGGCACACACACAAGCAAGCCAAGCAAATAAGGATGAAAGCAATGTGAATTATGCAAGGCACAACACAAGCAAATAGATATGACAATATGAATTATACTCAACACAAGCAAATATGATATGATGTTATGTATGATGCTTTGCACAAATAAATGAGAGAGAGAGTTGAGAGATATTGGATCAAATGCAAACACACGGATATGTTTCGAGGTTCGAGCCCCTAGCTCTACATCCCCGCCTACACCACCGTGTAGGATTTCCAATCCACTATAGAAGTACCGAACTCCTCTTTCAATCCTTACAAAGCCACCGAGGCTATACAACCACAATCCACCTCTACCGAAGAGGGATAAGGCCCGTAGCAATACAAACACAATCACCTCTACCGAAGAGGGATCCAACCACAATACCACTCCGATCAACCTCTACCAAAGAGGGATACAACAAAAAGCAAGGAGGGTTTACAACTTAGAGGCTTAACCTCAAACACTTCTCTTTTCTCTCTTTTCCACAAAACAAATAATCCTAATAGATTAGGATAGAAGATAGCTCAAGTGTGGAAAACTAGGTGTTTTTGGAAACAAGCAACAAAGAAAATACTTGGGAAAACTCTTGTAAAAGATAGAGAATGAAAACCAATACAAATATCCCAAATTCCTATTTTCTTTGATTTTCCAAAAACCCAAAACACAAATCAAATTGGAAGTTTAAAGCCCAAAATACTTTTTAAAACTCTTTAAAAACACTTAAGAAGGTCTGGAATTTTTGCCCTTAAAAACTTGTACAAAAAACTATGAAGAGATGGGGTATATATAGCCCCAATACAAAACTAGCCGTTAGAGCTGAGCTGGCAGCTCTGACAGGCAACGGTCGACCTGCCCGGTCGACCGCCAACGGTTGGAAATATAACCGTTGGGCAACTGCGGTCGACCGGCCCGGTCGACCGAAACAAACAGAGAGCACTGTAAGTGCTCCGGTCGACCGGCGCGGTCGACCGTCCCAGTGCCTCAAAACGTGCACAGAATTGTGCACGTCGGTCGACCGGCCCGGTCGACCGACCTCAGCCTTAGTCGACTAGTCAGGCTACTAGTCGACTTGGTTGAAGCCTGAAACAAAAACTGGGTTTGAAAAACAGTGTAAAATATTTTATAAAAATCTTTTATCTTTTCTAAAAATTCCATAAAACTTGTTTTAACATTTTGTATTGAAACACAAATTTGTGATAAAAATTTCAAGACATATATCAATTATATCAATTCATTTTTGTGTCTTGCCAATTTTATCAAAACCAACACTTGTATTTTATCAAACTTGATTTTTCAACACATGAATAGGGACATCAAAATAAGCTTGTATAGGAAGTTAAAACCATGTATGTATATCTAGAACATATCTAATATACATAAAAACTATTTAAGCTGTTTTGATCTACTATTCATGAAAACCAAAATCCAAAACATGAATCTTTTGTGTGTTGTGTGCACTTGAGCATATCAACTATACTAAACTTTACAAATGGATCTAAAAACACACTATCTAAACTATGGATATCTAAGTCTTCTTGACGATCTTCATCTTCAAGTAGACTTGCTCCAAAACTCCATCCATGGGCTAGGCAATGTGTGATCTTGACGCTTTGGCCCTGGAATCATCATGAAAAGCTTCTAAACACCTTGTTGAAGCAAATCACCAACTAATATCTTGGTTAATGATCTGAAACTTAAACAACACAAGATTATTAGTAAACATAACTACATGAGTTAATCATCATCAAAACTAGAGTGGAAGGCCTTTGGGCCAACAGTGCCTTCGTGTGTTACCTGAAGAGTATGCCATATTTGATGTGAGAAGTTGCTGTTGAAACACGGTTGAACTCTTCTTTGGTTAGGGCACAGAATAGAGCATTCATCGCTTTGGCGTCAAGGTTCGCGTTCTTCTTTTGATTTTCACTCCATGAGTTGTAGTTGGTTGTGGGCTTGGTGTACGATGCTTCTACGATGTTCCAAAGGTCGTAGTTGAGTGACTGCAAGTATATCTTCATTCTACACTTCCAATAGTTGTAATTGGTTCCGTCAAATAGCGGTGGACGTTGTGTAGAATGTCCTTCTTTGAATTGGGATGATGAGAACTCTGTTGCCATCCTTGTTGTTGACTTGTACCCGCTCCGATACCAAATGTTGGTCCCGAGATATTGATAAATGCGGAACTATCTCTGTTGGCAACAATGATCTAAAATACACAAGTCAACATAACACTAAAACAAGAAGGATTAATTGTTAATCAAAGAAGTAACTTGCAAAAAGGAAATCAAATCTCAGAAAATGCACAAACGCAAACAAGAGAGATTTATCCTGGTTCGGTCCTTGTGACCTACATCCAGTCCCCAAGCCACCCGCTTGAGATTTTCCTTTAACTTGACTTTGCAACCCAAAATCAATACACCATGTACACCACTTGACAAATCCCCTTCGCCAAATGTGCACACCTTCTCTTCCACCAAGAGAACACCTTCTCTTCCACCAAGAGAATACCTTTCACCTTGTACAACTGCCTCTACAACCAAGAAGCCTCCTGTGTACAATGATCACTTTGAGAATTACAATACTTTTCCTATAGCCTTGGTACTGAATGTGTATGTGGACAAGGTTCAGTATAGGAAACAAGAACTTCAGAGAATCTTCACAATGGAAATGTCTTTTGGTAAAGAACTGAAGTAGGAAAAATAGTTTCAGGTTTGCAGATTTTTGGCTTTGGAAAACTGATAAAATCTCTTAGTTATTGGCCTTTGGACTAACTACCCCTTATATAGCTGAAGAGTAGGGTAAGTTAGGGTAGTTACAGGTGCATTCGAATGTTTGAAACGTTGAAAAACGTTGCACAAAAGACCAACAGTCAGAAACTGTCCAACAATCAGAACTGCCTATTAGTCGACTTGCTTTTGAGTTAGTCGACTAACCTAGGCAAAATTCCTTCTATTAGTCGACTATGTTAAGCTATAAGTCGACTAGTCAAGAGACGTTGGCCTGACAGTTTTCTGGCTAACTACTTCAAGTCGACTGCAACTAACAACTAGTCGACTTGACCAGGGATTAGTCGACTAGGAGACTTGGATTAGTCGACTAGAAAAGTCTATTAGTCGACTATATTGACTGTCGGTCGACTAATAATCAAACAGAGAGTTGGGTCAGATTCAGGACACAGTATTAGTCGACTTGGGTAACTGGGTTAGTCGACTACACATTGTTAGTCGACTTATAATGGACATCAAGTCGACTAATGGACCAATGAAGTGTGTGTTTGTGTCAAGGCTTTTACATGCTATTTCAACTTTACAAATCACACTCTATCAACTCTCCTTGGCACATCTTGATCATGTAGAACTCTTGATTCTTCATTTGTTTAGAGCTCCAAATGTCATGCATTGCAAACGTCTTCATCGAAACAGGTTCCAACAATTTTCATGATCATCATTAGAAGAGGTAGCACAATCATCTAGTTGAGTCTCCGAATGTACCTAAAAGGAGTCATTCCCTTGGACCATGTAGTAAGCATTGTCGGACTCATCTCCACTAGATTCCTTCTCTACATATTTATCGTTTGAAGCTCGGGAGATGTCAAAGTATTCCACACTGCAAAAGCGGAATTATAGTGAGAAACAATACTCAAATATTTTTGCTAAGAGAATGCTTTAGTGCATCTAGGGCTTGTACATTAGCCTCAATGTACTTGGCATTACCAAAATAGATTTTCTTGATAGTGATAAGATAGACATGCAAACCTAGGGTTTTTAAATAGGCAATCATTCTAAGCTTCCATATATCTATGTTGGAAACATCAAACATGGGAGGGGCAAGGTAATCCATGAGTGTGTGTAAGCAAATATGTGTGCAAATGCAAATATAGATTAGCTAGCCAAGATCTCACTCCTAGGTGGTTAAACCTAATATCAGGAGCGTAGGCTCTGATACCAATTGAAAATACACTTAGAGGGAGGGTGAATAGGTGTATGGCTAATCTAATGATAAATGATGCAGAATTAAAAATTAATTGCAACACACTAAGTGTAACCAAAGAGTGTAGCCGAATTCCCGGTGAGGGTCTCTGGACTATCTCCTCTAAATTCCAATAAATAAGAGTTGAGGTGCTATATGAAGCTCTCGTGGTTCAACACTAGTATGGGCACACAAACAATACCAAGCATATAAGATATGAGCAATATGAATCAATGTAAGATATAAAAGAGAGAAAGTTTAGAGACAATGGATCAATCAAAAACACCGAGATATTTTTGAGGTTCGAGCCACTGTTATCCGTCTCCGCCTTCACACAGAAGGATTTTCACTATACGTCCACATAGGGCCTCCCACACAGGGAAACTCTATGAAAATTTGGCAAATACAAATTAGGAGCACACAACTCCTCTCTCCAACAATAGAACCTCTATATGAGAGGCTAGGCACAACAACAATCACCTTTACACTTAGAGGGATGGGCACTAAGCCAAACAATAATCACCTCACATTAGAGGGATAAGGCACTAAGCCAAACAACGATCACCTCACACTAGAGGGATAAGGCACTAAGTCAAAACTCCACCACAATCACCTTTACACAAGAGGGATAATAACAAACCCAAAGCTCAACCTCCTCTACACTTAGAGGGATAGGCACAAACTAAAGCAAAGAGAAAGTTACAACTCTTGGTGACCACAAAGATCACAACAACTTTGGTGATCTCAATAGACCACTAACCAATTTTCCACAAAAACAAGATCCTATAGATAGGATAGAGATGATAGCTCAAGAGTGAGAAAATAAAGTGTTTGGAACAAAGAAAAACACTTGGAAAAATCTCCAAATAGATATTGAAATCAAGATCAAAACCAATTCCCAAAAGACTCTCTTTTCTTTGAATTTTCCAACACTTTAAAACAAATAAAAATAAAACTTTTTAGCCCAAAAACTCTTTGAAATCTTGCTGTAAAAACACTAGGAAAGATAGGAAATTTTGCTCTAAAAAAACCATGAAGAAAATAACCCAAGATATGGGTATTTATACCCTCTCAAATAAACTAGCCGTTGGCTGTCTAGAATGTCCAGACTGCCCCTCCGGTCGACCGCTCGGTCGACCGGTCAATGGTCACTTTTTGCCCGGTCGATCGGCCAACGGTCACTTTTTTGACCGTTATGCCTCCGGTCGACCGGGCCAAGCCATCGGTCGACCGGCCAGCACCCGAGAGTTAGGTGCTTTTAGTCGGTCGACTGTGCCGTTGACCGGCCATTTAGGCTGGCCATGTGCACGTTCCTCATGCACATCGACCGACTCCTGGTCCGGTCGACCGGCTCGACCTCCAGTGCAGTCAGGCTGAAAAACTAAGACTGAAAACTTGGTTAATTTAATACCAAATAAATCCCATAAATACACATAAATTTCACAAAAATAAGTTCTTGTAAGATCTTTGAATATCAAACATGTGTGACCAAAAATCAACACATATTACAAACTATTTGAACCATTTTTGTGATATTGAAATTAGGCTTAAACACAAAATCTGTATTTTCTAAAACTTAGATTTTTGAAATGAAAAACCGTTTCTCCAAAACTTGTATAAACACAAAAATATGATAATTAAATAAATTTGAAGCATATTATATATGGATAGAATCCAATATACATATAAGATATATATCTATATTTTTGACATGAAATATAAAACCGGTTAAACCGAAAACTAATAAACTTTAAACTTTTGTGTGTGAACTTGAGCATATCAATACTATCTATCTTTACACAAGATCTAAACTCAAATAAACTAAACACAAACTGAAGTCTTCTTGTCGAACTCCTTCTCCAAGTCGACTCGATCCAAACATGATCCAACGAGCTTGACTCCAACTGAGTGCTAGATGCGATCTTGACGCGCGAGCTCTTGAATCAACACGCGTTAGCTCCCAAAACTCTTTTGTTGAAGCTAAATACCTACTAATATCTTGGTCAACAATTGAAACTATATAAACACAAGATTATTAGTAAACTATAACTACTTGAGTTAATCATCATCAAAACTAGAGCGATAGGCCTTTGGGCCAACAGGTATCAGAGCCAGGCTCTAACATCTTTAGTACAACCAGTTGGCAGATTAATGATATATTAATTTGTAGCTGGAGAGCACGAGTCTTGAATATACATTCCAATCGCAAGTGAGGTGTTATCTATTCCTTCCTCGCAATCTTTTCCTTGAATCCTGAGACCCTTTTATCTTTTTCCTTTCAGCTTCTTCCCGTCATCCTTCAACCAACTCAGATATGGTCCTGAGCTGGTAATCTTTCTTACCCTTCACACATTATCATATTATCATCATTGACCTTAATTTCTTCCGTGTTCACCTCCTTATAGAAATTTCGAGGACGAAATTTTTGTTAGGTGGGTAGATTGTAGCACCAGGTTCCCGGGATACATACCCAGATACGTTTCTCGATTTTTTTCGACCGTATTATTTTAATTTTCTTTCAGTATTTATTTTTGGTTTGTGATTGCTTATGTTATTTGATATCGGATCTGGATTCTCAGTCTTAGAGTCAGCCCTGACCCAGACCAGGAACCCGATACCGGCTTACTGCCTGATTTGACCTTTTTGGCAGTTCAATTTGATCAATTTTAGTTTCAAACACTGTTTTCCAATATTTTAGATTTTTCATGATTTTTTGAAATTTTTCAGAATTATTTTGCAAAATCTTCAAAACTGTGTCGATCGACATCGCTGACCGATTCCCGGATTTTTAATTTTTAAACGGAGTTAAATTTTTAGAAATAGCTTTCATATTTCTTCTTAGAATCTTATTTCTCTCTAAATACATTTTTTGAGATTTTTCTGAATTTATCAAAATTTGACAGATTTTGGTGTCGACCGGTATCTTCGAGAGATTCCAGGATATTTAATTTAAAAATCGGATTGAATTTCTCAAATCCAATTTTATCAAGGATCTTAAAATAATATTTTATATTTGAGAATTTTTCGGAAAGTTTCTGAAACAGTCAAATTTTACCCTATTTAAATAATAATATTATTTTCCTTTCTTTTCTTTTCTTGCTTTTTCCTTCTCCACTTCTCTACTTTATACTCCCAAGATATCCTATTAATTTAATTATTTAATAATATATTTATTCATTATTTTTCTTATTTCTTTTCCTTTTCTTTTTTTTTCCTTTTCCTTTCTTTTCTTTTCTTTCCTTTTCTTCTTTTCTTTTTCTCTTTCTTTCTCCCCTTACCCACTCCCATGCCGACCCATACCCTACAACAGCAGCAACAGGAGGGCCATCTCCCCCGCCCCTCTCCTTCTTCTTTTCTTCTTTCTTTCTTTCTTTCTTTCTTTTATTCCTTTCTTTTTCCCTTCTTTCCATTTTTACCCTTCCCCTCGTTACGTAATTACCCCACCTTATCCACTCTCTCTCTCTCTTAGCCTTCTTCTCTCTCTAACGAATTCTCCTATCTCTCTCATCTCTCATTCTCTCTCTAATATTTATAATATATATATATATATTAATATATGGATTGGTAGCATGCTTGCACGTGTTCGCGGACTTCCCAGATTTTAACTCGGTATTGCGTTCCGATTTTAGGCGAGTGCTTTGTTGTTATTAATTCATATTTAGAACTGCTACTCTAGCGTTTATAGCGTGATACATTGATATGTGGATGTCTTGTTACTACCGTTACATGCCTAACAATTGCTACTGTAGCTTTAGTACATGATACATCGTTATGCTAGTTAATATATGATGTTGTACTCTGTATTCTCACCAGACACCGACATGTTAAATATCTGGCACCGGTACTTGACATGTTATACTTGACACCTGATCTATGACACTTGATATCTGGCACCGGTACTTGACATGTTATACTTGACACCTGATCCACGACACTTGATATCTGACACCCTTACTTGACATGTTAAATTTAACACATGTTATACTTGACACCTGATCTCTGATACTTGATATCTGATACCGGTACTTGACATGTTATACTTGACACCTTATATATGACACTTGACGATTGACATGCTATCACTCACTTGACATGCTTTTACATAGTACAAGCACATTTGACCTGATATCGTGACATCTGACTGGATACTATTATACCTGACACCTGTATTACATTGTATATTCATGACTATCACTTTTACGGAGACTTGGCATGATTATTATATTGTTACCAGACATTTGGTACTCCTGAACTCCTGTGCTCCTGAACTCATGTATACTTGAACCCCTGAAAAAGGGAGACTCCTGATACTATACTCCTGTTGATCCCCATAATTAGATAACCATGGATATAAGATTACTGTGAATACTGGACACTATCATTGGACAAATTGTAATAATTAGATAACTTACACCGGGATAGGGGAAACTGATGAGTACTGATATAGTCTCCAAGTTTATGATGGTCTTTCACATGCTTTCACATGGAGGCCACCAGGTGTTTCCGTGGGGTGTATTGGCACCCCTACTTCCTTACCTGCCGGTTGTGCCATAAGCCCCTGGGCATATTCCTGTGGGAGCGGTGACATCCTATTCCTATTCGGGCGTACAATAAGTTCCGGTACCTAGTGGTACGTTCCGGCTTAGTACCGGATACTCCTTGACCGTTGTCCCGGGCATATACGGGACCCATTCTAAGATGGTTCGCCAATCTCCATCAGTTTCTAATAACTTACTCTCCGGTCTGTATACTGAGGTATGTGGAATGGGACACATACCGATGTATACAAATCAAATGAGTCTTAATAATTATAATAACATTCTCCTGATATCTGACTAGCTATACACTTGATCTGTACTTGGGAGACCTGTGATACAATACATTATCTTGCTCACCATACTTGTGCTACTTTGTTGCTTATTTTCGTGTTTTCATACTGTTTCATTATTTTGTTATTGTGAAGGCAAATTCAGGTTTTATAAACTCAGATTACGGTGACGTGATGTGTAGGGTATATATATGAGAGTTTCCTTATTTGGATTATTCCTTCGACGTACTAATCTCACAGATCAGTAATGTGAGATTGTATAACTAATTTTTTATAGTTATTTTACTGTCTTGTTTCATGTTCATATGTGCTTATATTCACGATACTCCTTTGCTATACACATGTACCTGATATGCATGCCACTTGACTTTATCATATGTCCTCGCGGGTTGCATCTGACAACCCTAGATCCTCATGTCTAGATCCTAGAGCCTGGACCATGGTGGCCTTACTGTACCTGATAAGAGTGCGTAGCGGATCCTTCCGTGGTAATCGGAGTGCAGCAGAAGTTTGGACATTGCCGTAGGTCTTCCTTTGGACTTCGTCGTAGCTCTTCCTCCCAGCTCTTCTTTTGATTGTCTCCCGAGGCCTCTCTGCTGTTCGTGAGCATCTCTCAGCTTTTGTTATCTATATCTCTTTGTATATTGTACTTTTGTATTTCCTGGTGATGTAATATTCCTGTAATATTGCATCACTCTCCGTGATAACTATGTACTTGTACTTTTCTATTGGAATGTATATTATCACTGTGCTTCTGCACTTTGATTCTTGCCTGTACTGATACTTAGCGTATATACGTGAGGATATTTCTGACCTGTCTATATATGTCGCAGTGACGTTTCTGTACCCGCGGGATCGGGGCGTCACACACCTGGCTGAGGAGTGGGAGATGCGGCTCTTTTGTGGGACTCCTCAGGCTGAGACAATCCCTCCACCATGTCCCCAACACTTGTAGAAGCCCTTCCAGCTTCGATTATAGGACCATCTCAGCTCCCAACCTGGGATAGTTCCTTGATCATGTTGTCGATGTTAGAAGAAGCCTCTTTAACAACAGCGGTAGCAACAGTTTCCCCAGAAACTTGCAAGTCTCTAGGCTGAGAAGGCTGGCCCCCAGTACCAACAACACTGGTGGTTAGCCCTTCATCATTGGTCACATATGTCTCTAGATCATGCTGGATTGGTTCCGCTATAGTGTCAGCAGGGCTGATGATCGCCTTGTGGAATTGGTTACCTGAGTTTCTGAAAGAAGTACCAAAAAATTGTAAGAAACACATCTATACAAACTGCAAAAGAAATAACAAGAGATTACCTTTTACATAGGTGACTTCCAAGTCCTGAACAGCTAAGTGTAAGAAATTACTGCTATTAGGAGCAAGTCGTACATTATCCCAGTCGACATCGCTCCTCGAGTAATCTACCTCCTCATTCAAAGAAGAAGGTGAAGCTTGAGTAGACGCAATCTCGATTGCCAGAGGTCTAATCACAAGAAGCCTAATAGTCAGACTTTGTTCTGATACCCCTGAAGATGATATCATCTCAATTGGGGAATTTGGCTGCTTGTCCTTTAGGTCAGTTCTTTCTTCTTGACCCTTAGAAGAAGTCGAGGGAGTAGTTTCAATAGTCACCGGTGCAGGCACAGGTTCACTCCCAATCACCTGCCCTTCCTCTGGCGCCTCTTCAACAGTGGCCACTACAGGACCCCCTAGTCTGGCGATGACTCCTCAGACGCAATTGGACAAAGTCTTCATCTTCATCAGAATCGGCATGAGCTAGTTCAGGTGTCACCTCTGATATTGAAATTCTGCTTGGGGAACTTTCACTTTAGGCTCTTGACGGGCCTTCTTCAAACTCGAGCCAGCTGCAGTGGACTGGGGTCGAGCACGCTTCGCGACCTCAGCTCGCGAGTGTTTTTGACGAGGTTCTTTAGCAGTCTCTCCCCAAGTCCAGAGACGTCAGCAACTTCTGCTTGCTCAACCTCGAGCTCAGCCCTAAGGAACTCGTTTATTCCCCTTAACGAGTACTTTTGGAACCTTTCTTTGCATAGAACACAGCCTTGATCTGCCTTATGTAGGTATTGTTCATGTTATATCCGGGCACTGAGTTCATAATAACTTACCATGGGCAGAAGCCAATGCTGGCGTAGAAATTGGGTGTCTTCTGCGGCAAATTGAACCTCGTACAGCCACGAAGAAATACCACGCCATCGCCTTTTCGTACAGATTGCCGCTGAAACAAAAGCCTGAATTAGGGTTGCCAACATATAGCTGATTGTATCCGAATTGGCAGGCAAACCGGCTCGACATATAGGGCTCAACTGTGTAGATATTCCCCCGTCGAAAGACTAGGTACCCCGGGTGAATGTTAATCAACCAGCAGAAAACACCTGTTGGAAGTGTGGTGAACCCATCAGAGCCAGAACGATTGGTGAACCGTTCTCTGTACGCCGCTCCTGACAAGTCGAGAAAGCATTTTACTAACTGGTAATTCATGCTGCTCTAAAGAGTCTTCTGAATCATATACATATACTGCCCTGCCAAGACGAATGCTCCAGTCGTTGGACCAACGGTATGAGATCCTCGGAGGACTGCACTGTTGACATCAAAGATGGGCAGTGCATGATGTACCATGCCATTAGGTATATGTTGGGCAATGCTACACGAGAATTGGGTGTCTTCAACTTCGGTTTACCATCCCGATATCCGATGATGTTCCCTCCTTGTCTTCTTCAACCACCATGTTGCAGAAGCTTTGACATAACACTCGTAGTCCGCTCTGAAGATAACCCACCATAGCAAGAAGCAAACCAAAAGACCATCCATAGGTGAGAAGAATGACCGGGTACGCTACGTCGGCAACGATGATCTCGTGGGGAAGCGTTGTCAATACACACTTCTTCAACCACGACATCAGGAACCCCGCCAGTAAGTCCCTATCCGAGATGTGAGTCTTCGTTTGGTGATGAAAACTGTCAAAGACAATGTCAGGTTTGAAGATGTCCTCGTTAGATTCTGTTGTGTAGGAAGTCACTGACTTGAAGATCCTCTCCATAACTTCAGCAGCAGTGCTGGCTGCTAGTCGAGTTACTGGGCCCTATTTCTCCCCAAACCCTCGAAGAGGTAGTGGCCAACGACACCTATTTTACTCGACCGGCCCTTAGCCCCGTCATCTGAGCGCAGTTGTGAAAGTGGCACAAGACCTCCAGTAGGTCTCAAATACTCATGGAGTATCCTTCTTCAATAGATATAGCTCTTCAGTGCCGGAGATATACTCCTCATACGGCAAATCCCTCATGGGTAGCCCAGAGACTTCAAACATCTCGTGTAGGAAAAATCCATTTCTCCTACCGGGGTAAAGAATGTATAAGTGTCTGGGTTGTATTTCTCAAGCATTGCGAAGAAGTGGTGATGGCTCGAAATGATCCCATATCACATGGCCCTGGCGACATGATACAACCTATACTGGAGCAATGGTTCCTACAACTCCTTGAGGACAAAGCCGACCATCTTCGACCACCAGGTAGTCTTCGATGAATGCATCCGTCCTGGCATCTAGAAGTCAGACTTGGGGTGTTCGCCATACCTCCATGAATTTACTGAGGAAGATTACAGCTTGTTTGGGAGTTTCACCTGTCGGGAACTCCTATTTCATTAAGCCCGAGAGTAGTTCAAGAATCTCCCTACCATGGCCAGCAGGAAAACCATATGATTAGAAATCCATCCAATCGCAACACCTGGCTGTGCCTTAATCAAGTCCCATTCCATGTGCCGATGGATAGATAGGGACTGTAGGCATGACATAGGGAACATACGTTCCTTGTTCGACAAGAAGAACCAGTGGTTACCAATCTAACAAAGCCATTTATATTTCCCGTCGTAAAGATCCTCTTCGTCTAACTCGATAGCATCTTCGAGGAAGAACTCCAGCTTCCTGAGTATTCGTCAGTCTACAGACTTGAGTCTCCCGTTTGAGGGGAGCTTTCTGAGGGAATCTAACCTCTCGCTCCTCATCATTCTTTGCAAAGACAAGCGCAGTCTTCCAAAGATTGAAAAGAACATTGGGGTCCGACCCACCAATTTGCCCAAAGTAGTGCTTCTTTAAAGGGTTCAAAGAATACCTCACTGCAAAAAGAAAACATGAAGTTAGAAGAAGCAAAAAAATGTTAAGTATTGAAGCCCAGATGCGAGTCTCAATTCCTGAGACTCGCGTTTAAAGAGTTGAAACGCAAGGCTCAGGTTAAGTCCGCGTATGAGCTTTATAGTTGAAGAACTTAGAAATTTTCTAAGTATTGAAGCTCAAACACGAGTTTTCAAAATTCACGAGACTTGCGGTCAAAAGCTTCAAAAAATGCGAAGCTTATCAGACCTGCATTTTGATCACGGACGCGTAGTCACGTTGACAAAACAAAAAGCGAATCTCATCAAATTCGCGTTCTTCATCAACACGAGAGCCACGTTCATAAATCAAATGCGAGCCTTTGAGCTCCGCGTTGATCGATAAACTTTAGAGAAGTTCAAGGGCCGAAACCCCTTCGAGTTCAAACAATAACGAAGGTCATTTTTTAATTACCTGAAATGGGGGCCTCCTAGGAGGAGAACCACCCATGGTGGTCAGCGCGACGACGACACTTGATGAAGAAGCAATTTGCTTGTCCTTGAAAGCCATCAGGTCTTAATTTTTGGGAAGATTTAAGAAAAAAGCTAGAAGTTTTTGGGTTCTTTGAAAAGCTCAAGAGCTTAATTTCCGACTGGGTCTGAAGAAAGAAGACAGTCAAATGAATGATTGTTGAAAAGACCCGCGACCTTTCATAGACCTCCCAAAGGCCGAGATACGCGGTGCAGATCTTGAGCTCAAATTGAGCTGGCGCGTGATACTGAGGAGACCCGCATTCTGACGACATCCGCGTCCAGAATGATCCAATACGACCTTCGCGTTTCAAGCAAAACGACATCCGCCTCCAAAACTTCGAGCGCGACCTTCGCGTCTCAAACACAACAACTAGGTTCATGTCTCCAAACACCAAATGAGTGTCGCGTCCAAAGAAGACAGAGCACGACAGTCACGTCTTCATCAACGAGGGCCTCGTTCTCTCTTTCAAGCACAATGAGTATGTCTCTGTTTTTGCAATCAGCTCAATAATACACTGGCAAAAGAGAAGGACAACTCAACCAGTTCAAAGTAGACTGACAGCCAAATCAGATCTCAAATAAGTTCTAAACTGTGTATTTAGATACTTACAATGATCATCTCTGAAGATTTCAAGCAGTTCAACAGTACATTCACGAAGACCAGAATTCAGACAAGATCAAACTCAGGGTATTTCAAAAGATTGTCAGTCCAATCATAAAAGCCCAAATCAACATGAAGTCCAAAATATTTCGAAATCCTTCCTAGTCAACCATAGAGTTTCAAAAACTTTGGAAGGAGTTCTGTAGGCTGTTTAAAAATAACTGAAGACAAAGCCTCAAATGCGGACCTCATGTCAACATGAGGATCACGTTTCAACTCAAATGTCTAAAAATAACTGAAGACAAAGTCTCAAACACATCTCTCTAGTTTTGGTACCTTTGCTTGAAAACCAAGGAATCACAATGAGATGCAGCCGAGTTAACCACATTTTAGTCATGGAAGAAGATCCACATCAGACTGGTGACTGGTCTCGGTCCAAGGACATCTCGACCGGGACACAATCTAATGCCGGGTCCAGTCTTGGTGAGCCCAAGTACTCTCACTCACCACCACTCAATCTACAATTAACAATCCCAGAGAGAGAGAGGGGTATGGGGGATCTGGGGAACATGAGGAGCAGGGGGAGGGGGGGAGAGAGAGAGAGAGAGAGAGAGAGAGAGAGAGAGAGAGGAGACAGGGAGAGATAGGTACGTGATATGGGGAGCATGAGGGGGGAGGGGAGAGAGAGAGAGAGATGGGGGAATGTGAGAAGAGCAGCAGTCAATCTTTGGGTATATATAATGTGTACACTCCCCACAAAAAAAATAAATAGTTTGTTGTGTTGTGTATGGGCTGCGGACTCTTCTTCCATCTTTTCACCCAAGATGTTCTTGGCTAGCCAAAATCTACATGAGTGGGACCCACACACACACAACCCGAGAATATCCACACGCTTCAAATACCCACGCGCCTCGCTCAGTTCCCCCCTCACACTCACACTCACTCTCACTCTCCACTCTCTCGTCCATTTTCTCTACCCACCCACATCCCAGTTCTCTCTCTCTTCTTTCCAGTCTAAAATCTCTACTCTCTTAAGTAGTGAGTGAAGCTTGTTTGTTTAGTGCTCAATTGAGATCTTTGGTGAAGATGAAGGAAGTGAGCTGCAGGAAGCAAGGGGCAGTTTCACCCTGTGCTGCCTGCAAATTGTTGAGGAGGAGGTGCGCCACACAAGAGTGCCTCTTTGCTCCGTACTTCCCTGCTGACGAGCCCAGAAGTTTGCCAACGTGCACAAGGTCTTTGGAGCCAGCAATGTCAACAAGCTTTTGCAGGTATACTCTATTCTCATCTCTCTCTTTCTCTCTCTCTCTCTCTCTCTCAATTCAGGAGAGACTAGTTTTTTTTTTTTTTCCTTTTCAATTTTTTGTTTCTTGTTTTTTCTCCCTTTTTTGATGGTGGGGATATACGTATTCATCATTTCTTTTCGTTCCTTTTCTTGTTGCCTTTCCCTGTGTATTCTTTTCACATCACTCTCTCTGCAATCAAACCTTTGTGTGTAGTGGTTATAAGCAGCACTGCCTCATGCCTCATCGTCAAAAGGCACGGGGATTCCCAAACTCTCTCTCTCTCTTTTGAGTAGAGCATAACATTTGTGTCCTTGTGATAATAATAGCTAGAGTCAAAAATCAAGCCCCTTGTTTAAGGGCACAGGAGCCTGTAACGACAAATTCAAGCCTGTAAAAAGAGTAAATTATAGAAAACTCATAATAGTTAGTTGATGATTAATTAAATAGAGAGCGATGTGACAAATTATTTTTTTACTAATTCCTCTTCTAAAAATTTGACGAACAACTTCAACTCCCAGTTTCTACCGCTGGCGTTAGGAGCGTGAGCCACGTGAGTTTCACGTGACCATGTCTCTATAATTTGGAGACAAAAATGCAATTTGCGTAAGATCAACTCCAAACGGGCCTTCAAATGGCTCCTTCAAAATGAAGACTACTCATGCAACCCTTCAAATGTGAAGGCTCGTGAGACAAACTTCAAAACACTGAGTGTTTAAATCTAAATAAGTGATACGTAACCTCAAAAAATAAGTTAAGATTTTCTTGAACAACTTTATTCTCAAATTAAAAATTCAAAATATAAAATTAATTTTTTAAATAGTATAATTTTATCACAATAACTAATTAGTAAGTATACTCAATTCTTATAAACTTAATTCTTCTTCAAACTCAAAATTCATCCACCTTGATTTTGAAACACAGTGAGAAAGTGAGTTTTCAGTATTTAAATTTGTTGAATTTTTTTTCTCGGCACGAGTTCATCACTGTAACCTCGCTCACATCACACATCCATTAGACAAAAACCACCAAAACTTGGAAAGCAACTGTTGAACATGTATAAATTCAAGTTACAACCTCGTGAAAGAACCCTAGGTTTTGGACCACCCACAAATCACCATCACCATCATCATCATATAGACTTTTCCATCAAAACGTGGCAACTGTGGAGGACACTCCCAGCCACAAAAGTAGCTGAGAGATTAAATCAATTTCTCACACCTAATTGTCAAGAAGCCAATCATCTATAAGATTGTAACAAATTCCTGGGTCAGGCAATCCTGGGCCAGTGCCCTAGACAGAATGAACTGTTTACAATATAAGAGTATTTAGAGTAATTTGAGGAGATTCTATTTCTGAGTCTGCTAACTAATAGGTCTACTTATTACTTTTTTGAACCTCTTAATTCCGAGTTTTACCATCAAGCATTACATACAACAATCCTTTATTAGCTTTTATGTCCTTTTATTCAAAACCTACGTTTACATTTAATTAATGTATCTTAAAAAAAATATTAATTCAAATTTTATGTTTTTGAAATCATTGAAAAGTTCTCGTCGATACATGTGACACCAATATTGAATATTTTTCTTGAACAACTTTAAATTATGTAATTTCCAAAATGGGATTTAATAATATTTATTAAATGAATTGATAAAACTCGATCGTTAACTGAAAATAAATATTTCAATATATTGTAGATTAATATTTTAATGTATTGTTTTGATTAAAGAAAAATACAAGATAGTTTTGACCCCTTCAAAAAAAAAAAAAAATATTCAAAGCATTGGAGTTTGCTTTGAGGAAGCAAGAACATGTAGAGTATGTGCTACTGTTTGAGGAAACAAAGGGTTAGCCAATCAGTTAAAGGGATTAATTATGGGAGACAGCTGAGCTATGATTTGTCACTTTCAGCAAGAAAAATTGAGGGGAATCTCTGTATCTAATCCTCACCCTTTCTAATCAATTACCAAATCTTCCTGTTATCAAATTGACATCTCACTGTCAGTGAAAAAACCCATCCTCCCTTCTGTTCTCTCAAAAATGTCACCATCTGTTGCAAGATGCACAAGCTTTGGTACAAAAGTTTTATTTGTTGCAACTGTATGTGACCAAATTGGCAATGCAGGAGCTGCCGGTGCAGCACCGGAGTGACGCAGTGAGCAGCATGGTGTACGAGGCGAACGCGAGGGTCCGCGACCCCTCCGCGACCCCGTCTACGGCTGCGTGGGGGCGATCTCGTCCCTCCAGCAGCAGATCGACGCCCTGCAGACCCAACTGGCCATAGCCAAGGCCGAGATGGTGCACATGCGAATGCGGCACGCTGCGAGCCTCGCACAGCTCGGGCACACCCCGGTCAAGGCCGCCGCCGCCGCCACCACCACCACCTCCGCCGGATCCGGTTCTTCCTCGTCGACCGCGGCCACCACGATGCCGTCTTCCCCTGGCCTCGTGGAGCTGCACAACGCCAGGTCTCTGTTTGGGTTGGACATGGTGGCAGACCAAAGCAACATAGGCCAGCTGATGTGGTCTTGTTAACCAAGCCCCCCTCTATTGCTAGAGTGCCTTCTTTTGATGTCTAACTAAGCTTAGGTTATCATTATATGTAAGCTTGTGGTTCAGTACAGCCAGGTTGTATTACATCTATTGTTTCAAAATTGAACCCTATATAATAGATTTAGTTTCATGTTTAAGATATTTTGCTATTCACTTCTCACTATCTTTACCAAAAAAAATAATTAAAAAAAAAATAAAAATCCCTGAGTTGGAAACATAATTGAAGCAGAAACCTGAAGCCCTCATAGAAGGCCATGTTTAATCTCTAAATGAAAGATTAACAGAAAGACACTCAACTAAGATTGAAGACAGTGATGCAAGAGGCAAAAAGATGCACATATGTAGAAAAAAATTGAATGGAAAACTGAAAATAGATACAAGAGGCAAAGAGTCTTACAACAACGGCTATACACACCCATTCATTAACCTGTACACCATTCTCCTTTTCTAATGTATGTTTGTGCTTTGCATCCTGAAGTTGTTGACTGTACAGAACTCCAAGTGCAATTATGCCAGTAGGTAGATGAGTTATACAGGAGGGACAACTAAAAGTCTTCTCTCTTGTGCAAGTCGAGTCCCTCGCCTGATGCCTAAAATACGAGCTGAACCAATCTTTTTCTATCAACCCGAATCGAGAACCATTGGGGTCTCACTAGTGTCCCGTTCGGCGATCACTGATTCAAAGAACTCATCTTTCATTCTTTCACCTCACGTGGCACCCGGAAGATGAGGTTGTGAAGCCTCAAGCAGGGGAAAGCACTCGTATCAAA
Source organism: Agave tequilana (assembly GCA_038442645.1). NCBI lineage: Eukaryota > Viridiplantae > Streptophyta > Magnoliopsida > Asparagales > Asparagaceae > Agave > Agave tequilana. Next base: position 98,743 of record JAVJIF010016924.1, on the reverse strand, counting down.
ACTGAGCGAAGAGTGAAGAGCGCAGAGAGAGACCACTACGGAGACTAATTGCGTAGGTAGATACCGAAAGACGCATCTTGATGCCCGACGTGCCGGCTCCAAATCACCCTACGTGCGCTAGCCTGCCTGTTTTTGCATTTCATTTTCTATTTGGCCAGCGTCATGAAAAATAAGAGACCTCTCGAAGTAACTGCGAAAGGGTCGGTCAATAGCATAGCTCGAAAATCGGAAGAAAGAGTGCTGCAAATGGATGGGAAACATGCATTAGATCATTGCCACCTAAGCAAAACCTACACAACTGATAAGCCACTGAATACAAATCGTAAGCTATCAATAAGTCCTGCTGTAAGTAATGACATGAAGAGACTCAGCACCTCAAAGTTCATCTGTGTCTGCACACTTGTGCACACTTGGGGTGTGCAGAAATTGGAGAACACACATCACAGAAAATCCCACACCGGAATAGTGTAATGGCCTTGCACACTGCTTTGGTTACCCAGCTGGGTTGCAGTGGCAACGAACTGTAGGGTTTGCATGTCAGGTTCTAGGGAAGGCTGCAAATTGTCCTTGGAAGGAAGGTGTGGAAGATAAACAAAGTAATCATTTAGCATTATAAAGTCGCCAAAGGTGCAATCCTCACTTGGGATAATCTTAGGAAGCAGGGTTGGCTGGGGCCTGGTGTTTGCTCTCTTTGTGCGGCAGATGAATCTATTGATCATATTTTTCTTACATACCCTTTTAGCATTCATATCTGGGGACGTCTAGCGCATTTTATGAATATCAATCTCCCACAGCTTCCCCCTTCTGCGAACCTTTTATGGTCCTCGTGGAGGCATGGTTCTATTGATAAAAGGGATAGAGTGCTTTGAGATTTATCGGATGCAACCTCTTTTTGGGAAATTTGGCGGGAGCGAAATAATAGAGTTTTCAACAATTTGGCCAGGTCTCCCGATCAAACTTTCCATATTTAGTTTTCTTTCATTTTTTACTGGAGCAATCTCATTTCAGGCAGGGCAAGGGAGAAGGTGAGGTGGAACTCTGGATCAATCTTCATTGCGCGACATTTCTGATTCTCACTCGGAGGACTCTCTGGATAGGAGACGTGACACCGACTTGGATCTCATGTGACCGATGATGTTACAGTGCCCTGATTTTTGTTGGGCTGGCTTGTTTCGAAGTTTGCTCCTGGATGGGCCGTCTTTTGATTCAGGGTGTTCTGATGGTTCTGATTTCTTGTGTTCCTTCTCCTCTTGCACCTGCGTGTGCATATGTGCCTTTTGGCTTAGAAAGAATTTTTACTTTTTCCAGATGTACTTTCAAGGCACGTGTTCATTAAAAGCTTTTTAATGAAGAGTGGGAGACATAATGGGTCCACTGTTTTCTCTCAAAAAAATCATTTAGCATTATATAAAACATAAAAATTATAAATATATGTATATGTATATGTATATATGTATATGTATATGTATATATGTATATATGTGTGTGTGTGTGTTATATATATATATATGTATATATGTGTGTGTGTGTGTGTGTGTGTGTGTGTGTGTGTGTGTGTGTGTATATATATATATATATATATATATATATATATATATATAATTTGTTTGATAGTCCTCATCCCAGTTCTCACTGAACATTTAGCACTTTTTTTGTATGTTACAGTCATATTTCGATTGATAGTTAGAAGGGTTGACTGTTGTGAATAATTACAAGGAGAATACCTTCCTCTTGTGGAATAATTAGTGACAGTGGTGGCAATTACTCTGGGTTTCTGTTGGTCCGTGCGTGTTAAAAGAGAATGGTACTGATGACATATGCATATATGTTAAAGACTTCGAAAGGACATGGATATGGATATGAAAAGGAAAGATGTGCGTTAAGACAGCACTAAAAGGATTCGTATTAGAAAAAAAAAAAAAAAACGAAAGGATTGCGTAGGATTTCGCTTCAGCCAAAAGGTACCTGGCTTATGTGACTGCTTCCTGGAAATGGTTTCTGCGGCTATGCAGAAACTGAGGTTTCCTGCATTCGTTGTATATTTAATGTAAGTTCTTCCTGAGAAAAAACAATCAATGAAACATGCAACTCATTGAAATATACCTGATTGTAATGGGGCATTCCAGGAAAACCTTGCACAAAACCAAGTCCAAATTGATGACCTGGAACATACTGCCCTTGCTGAACCTACCAAAATAACCAAAAAAGTGATTTTAAGGCTGACCAAAAAGATGTTAAATTGTAATTATGTATTTAGGGGATGGCTGAAAGATATCTGCATGAACTGACTCAGGGAAAAAATTGACCGGAGGGATTCCTTGGGTAAGATGGGATTTCATCTGATGCTATTGGTTCTTCTTCAACCATTGATGAAACTGCCCCCTCATCAGATTGCCCTATAAATAATTGTATTTACAATTAGAAGCATGCAATGGTTGTTAGAGAAGGAACAATATACAAGCAAGAGATTCGCCGCAAACCTTTTCTTCCTTTTTGTCTTTTATTCAGTGACTGCATCCCACTTGAATGCCTACGACGAGCACCTCTAATTTCTTCCCTTTCCCATTTACCTTCTGTGAATCACTGCTGCTATATTGGTGTACACTTCCTTCCTGTCCCTGATTCTGTTGCTGGCCCTTTGAAGCAGAGTTGAGTCAAGAAGGCTGGTTTCAAGAATTTGCTCCACTTGTTCCAGAAGCTGATCCGATTGGCTTCCCATGAATGTATATGCCTCAGCCTTTTCTACAGCCCTTGCTGCAATTTTATATGATATGAGACACAATGAGCTATACTGCTTTGGAAAAGATAACTTACTGATGGGGAATCAAACAACTCAGATTTAGTAGGATTTTAGATTTTATTTAAATTTAAATTTGAGTAGATTTGATTGAGATTTAGGATTAATTTGAATTAAATTTGATGTTATCAATAATTGCACGTATGGTGCACGTATTGTAGGCTATATATATAGCCAGGTGTTGAACTTTGAAAGTAATAATGAGTGGATTAAAAATTTGTTTCTATGTGAAACTTTGTGATGTTTTAGTTTAATCTCGATGATTGAATCGAATCAAGTGGTGAAGCCAAGATCCGAGTTGCGATCTGTCAAGGGCGTTGAACCCTCGGACAGCTGGACCTCGACTACGCAGTTCGTAGTCGCGATCCGTCTTCTCCGGCGAGGTTATATCCCTCAGTCGCAGGCTTTGTTTGGAGAATGAAGAGGAGAGATTAGATGGAAACAACTTGCTTGCTTTTACGAAATGTCTATTACATGAATATATAGCCAGCGGCCTCAACCAACCGGAGCAACAAGCTCCACTAATTTAGGAACTAATAATAGAAGGTTTATTCCTATCTTAACTACTCCACTAATTTAGGAACTAATAATAGAAGGTTTATTCCTATCTTAACTACTCCACTAAATTAGGAACTAATAATAGAAAGCTATTCCTATTTTCCATCTTTAGCCACTGCAAGGTTTATTCCTATCTTAACTACTCCACTAATTTAGGAACTAATAATAGAAGGTTTATTCCTATCTTAACTACTCCACTAAATTAGGAACTAATAATAGAAAACTATTCCTATTTTCCATCTTTAGCCACTGCAGGTGATTGCGCCCAGCGCGTCCTCGTGCGTGGCCCTCGCGCGCTCTGCGCGTTCCGCGTCGCGGCGCACGTCACGGGCCCGGCGGCGCCTGGAGTACGTGCGCCCGACCATGACATCTCTCCCCCCGTCCAGGACCAGCTCGTCCTCGAGCTGGAAATCCGGATACGTGGCGCGGAAAGGCTCGACGTCCTCCCAGGTTGCGGAAGCTGCCGACTCGCCCTTCCACTGCACAAGAACCTGGTGCACCCCGCGGGCCAAGCGGAAACGCACAGCGCGTTCGGGCTCAGGAGCAACCGCGCCATGATGCAAGGGCGGCAGAGGCGGTGGATCAGCCGGAAGTGTCCCCTGGAACTTCTTGAGCAGCCCCACGTGAAACACGTCGTGGATGCGAGCGCGGGGCAGCAAGGCAAGGCGTACGGCGACTTCATTGATGAGCTCGGTGACGCGGTACGGCCCAAAGAAACGCGGCTTGAGCTTGCCAGTGACAGTCTGGGGAAGCGAAGCAGCCGCGCGCTGTCGAAGGCGAAGGAGCGCTCAGTCTCCCACCTGGTACACGACGTGGCGGTGCACCTTGTCGTAATGCAGCTTCTGCGTCGCTTGAGCTTGCTCCAGCCGGTAGCGGACGTCAGCCAGGAACTCCTCGCGCTCCTCCATGTTCTTGGCGACCGCAGCCACCCTCGTTTCCCCCGGCTCATACGACCGGATGGACGGCGGATCGCGCCCGTAGACGACGCGGAAAGGCGTGTCCCGCAGCGACGTCTGGTAGGCGGTGTTGAAAAGGAACTCCGCCCAGGGAAGCCAGCGTAGCCATTGGCGTGGCCTGTCCCCGGTGATGCACCGCAAGTACATGATGATGACGCGGTTGGCCGCCTCTGATTGCCCATCCGATTGGGGGTGGAACGCCGTCGTCATGTGCAGCTTGGTGCCCATCAGGCGCATGAGTTCGCGCCAGAATGTCGACGTGAAGACCGGGTCCCTGTCCGACACCATGGAGTGAGGTACGCCGTGTAGTCGAACGATGTCGGTGAAGAAGGCTTGAGCGACAGACTCGGCGGAGTACGGGTGCGCCAGTGGTATGAAATGGCAATACTTGCTGAACCTGTCCACCACAGTTAGTATAACAGACTTGCCACGGACGCGGGGAAGCGCTTCCACGAAGTCGAGGGCGACATCAGTCCACACGCCCTGAGGCACCGGGAGAGGGAGTAAGAGGCCAGCCGGATGCAAGTGTTCGGACTTGTATCGCTGACAGACGTCACACGTGCGCACCAAGTCCTGCACGAGCTGCTTCATGTTAGGAAAATGGAAGTCGCGCCGCAGACGGTGCAGCGTGCGCTGAACCCCTTCGTGGCCGTCCTCGTGCACCGCCACCATGATCTCCTGGACCAAGGTAGAGGTCGGCGGGATGTAGATGCGCCCGGCGAACTGGACCATGCCGTCCACGACCGACCAGGGCGCCTGGCGTGCGCCTGTGTCGATGTCCCCACGCAGGGCGACGAGGGCCGGGTCTGAGAGCTGCACTTGGCGGAGACGGTCAATGAAGTCGAAGCGCGATGCTGAGAGTGCGAGGAGCTCCCCTTCCTCTGTGTCACGCCGGGACAGCGCGTCGGCCACGGCGTTCGTCGCACCGGGCTTGTATTCGACGGAGAAGTCGAAGCCTAGCAGCTTCCCCACCCAGTGGTGTTGCGGGATGGTGGCCAAGCGCTGGTCCAGCAGGTACTTCAAGCTGTAATGGTCCGTCTTGACAAGGAAGCGGCGACCCCAAAGGTACGGCCTCCAGTGGCGGACAGCCTGGACCAAGCCGATGAGCTCGCGCTCATACGCAGCGAGGGCGCGGTGGCGGGGTGCCACGGGGCGGCTGAAGAAGGCGATCGGGTGTCCGCCTTGAATGAGCACCGCCCCAAACCCATGGGACGAGGCGTCACACTCGACGGCGAAGGTCGTGGTGAAGTCCGGCATGGCTAGGACGGGAGCCGTGGTGACCGCGGCCTTGAGCGCGGCAAAGGCCGCGGCTGCCTCCTCCCCCCAGGAGAAGCCATCCTTCTTAAGAAGAATGGTCAGCGGTGCCGCGATGGAGCCGTAGTTGTGGATGAACTTGCGGTAGTAGCCCGTCAAGCCAAGGAACCCGCGCACCGCCCGCGCCGAGCGAGGTACCAGCCAGTCGTGAATGGCCTACACCTTTGTCGGGTCCATGGCGACGCCTGCCTCCGAGATAATGTGGCCGAGGTAGGCGACGGAGGAGACCCCAAATGCGCACTTGGAGCGCTTGACGAAGAGGATGTGCCGGCGAAGCTCGGTGAGGACCGCGCGGAGATGACGAAGATGATCCGCCCAAGACTTGCTGCATATCAATATATCGTCAAAGAAAACGAGCACAAAGCGACGAAGGAAGGGGCGGAGTACCCCGTTCATTAGCGCCTGGAAAGTTGCCGGGGCGTTGCACAGGCCGAACGGCATAACCAGGAACTCGTACAGGCCGTCGTGGGTACGGAACGCCGTCTTGTGGATGTCCTCCCTCCTCATGCGCACCTGATGGTACCCGGAGCGCAAGTCGAGCTTGGTGAAGAACCTGGCGCCGTGGAGTTCATCAAGCAGCTCATCGACGACCGGGATCGGGAACGCGTCCTTGACCGTGAGCGCGTTCAGCGCGCGGTAGTCGACGCAGAACCGCCACGACCCATCCGGCTTCTTGACGAGGAGGACCGGGGAGGAGAACGCGGAGTCGCTGCGGCGGACGATGCCCTGCTCGATCATGGCGGCGCATTGACGCTCAAGTTCGTCCTTGTGCGCTGCAGGGTACCTGTACGATCGCACAGCCACCGGAGGGGCATCGGGCTTGAGGATGATGCGGTGGTCACGGGCGCGCGCCGGGGGCAGGCCGGTTGGCTCGGCGAAGACGTCGGTGAAGTAGCCGAGCAGCCCGTCGAGGAGGGAGTCGGTGGACACGACGGCATGTACTCCTGGCGGAGACGGTGGTGCCACGCCGCGCCAGCAAATGTCGTGGCCCTCCTGCTGGAACGCCATGGTCCGGGCTGCGAGATCCCAGACGGTGGGCCCCAGGGTGGCCATCCAGTGCGTGCCGAGAACCACGTCGTACCCGGCTAAGGGCATCACGTAGAGATCGACGCGGAACTCCATGCTGTCGATGATGACTGGGGCCTGGCGGAGGACGCCGGGGCAGGGGACGCGTTCGCCGTTGGCCACTGTCGCCGTGAGCCGTGGGTGCGGCTCGATGTGCAAGCCCGTGAGCCGTGCGGCCGCCTCTCCGATGAAGCTGTGGGTCGACCCCGTGTCAACGAGCGCGACGAAGGTAGCAGCGCCCAGGAGCACCTGGAGTTGGACCGTGTTGCTGACGGGCACCCCAGCGACCGCGTGGAGGGAAAAGACCGGGGCCTCCGTGTCCGGCCCGTCGGCGGCTGCGGCGTCGTCGGCGATCTCGAAGCCGTCGATGTAGAAGAGCCGCCTGCAGACGCGGTTGTGCCCACGCGTAAATTTCTCGTTGCAGTTGAAGCAAAGGCCCTGCCGGCGGCGCTCCTCCTGCTCCGGGCGCGACAGGCGCTTCACCGGCTGCCCGTCCACCGTGACTGTGGGTGTAGCCGCCTTGTCGGCTGGGGGCGCAGGGAGGGCGAGGCGGCGGGGGGGCCGGCAGAAGGCCACGGGGCGCAGCCTTGGCGGGCGCCGGCGCGTACTGCTCCCGGAGCTCCAGTTGGCGCGCCAGGCTCATGGCCGCCGCTAGGGACTGCGGATTGTGGACCCGCACGTCGAGGCTGAGCGGGGGAAGGAGCCCGCCGGTGAAAAGCTGGACCCGTTGCGCCTCGTCGAGGCTCCCAGCACGGGGAAGAAGTGCCTGGAAGCGGTCTTGATACTCCTCGACTGTGCCGGTGCGGCGACAATCTGCTAATTCGAAGAGGGGGGCTGATCGAAGAGGAGGACCGTAGCGCAGATTGATCAGCTCTTTGAATCGGCGCCACGACGGGGTGCCTTCGTCCGTTTGGACCTGGATGTACCACAGCTGCGCCCCGTCCTCCAGATTATAGGAGGCCATCCAGACCTTTTCTTCCTCCATGATCCGCTGTTGGTGAAAATACGATTCACAGCGGTTGATGAAGATCAATGGATCGGACTTGCCGTCGTAGCGGGGAAAATCCATCTTCTGGAACCGCGGAGGCCGATCGTTGTGGTGCCGACCGTCGTGGCCCCCGCCGGTGTTCGACGAAGGGGAGGACGTCTCCTTCTGTAGCGCGGTCACGGCCGTCTGGAGGTTCGTCACAGTCGAGGTCAGGGACGCGATCAGCTTGGCCAGATCAGTAGTGGTTGGCTCCGACATGGTTGAAGTAACCGAGGCGGCGGCTGATGGAGGTGGGCTGGGCAAGGACGCAGAGGCGGTGGTGGGTTGCGGAGGTGGCGCGGAAGACGACGCAGAACGCCTGGAATCTGATACCAGGTTGTCAAGGGCGTTGAACCCTCGGACAGCTGGACCTCGACTACGCAGTTCGTAGTCGCGATCCGTCTTCTCCGGCGAGGTTATATCCCTCAGTCGCAGGCTTTGTTTGGAGAATGAAGAGGAGAGATTAGATGGAAACAACTTGCTTGTTTTTACGAAATGTCTGTTACATGAATATATAGTCAGCGGCCTCAACCAACCGGAGCAACAAGCTCCACTAATTTAGGAACTAATAATAGAAGGTTTATTCCTATCTTAACTACTCCACTAATTTAGGAACTAATAATAGAAGGTTTATTCCTATCTTAACTACTCCACTAAATTAGGAACTAATAATAGAAAGCTATTCCTATTTTCCATCTTTAGCCACTGCAAGGTTTATTCCTATCTTAACTACTCCACTAATTTAGGAACTAATAATAGAAGGTTTATTCCTATCTTAACTACTCCACTAAATTAGGAACTAATAATAGAAAACTATTCCTATTTTCCATCTTTAGCCACTGCAGGTGATTGCGCCCAGCGCGTCCTCGTGCGTGGCCCTCGCGCGCTCTGCGCGTTCCGCGTCGCGGCGCACATCACGGGCCCGGCGGCGCCTGGAGTACGTGCGCCCGACCATGACACGATCCATGATCGTATCCTTTTCCCAAATCTTTGTTCTCCTCCATTTCCACTAAAATCCCTACCACAAAACCTACAAACCCTAAAATTCCTCCTGTCCCACATCAATTTTGGTATCATAGCTAAAATCCTAATATTCTTCCTATCTTTCTGCAAAAATTCCACAAAATTCCCAAAACTCTAGATCAACTACTTTTTTTTTTAATTCTTAAAAAAATCAATAAAAAAAGAGAAACAAAAAGATATAAAAAAAAGAGAAAAAAGAGGGGGAAAAAAGAGAAACAGAGAAAAAAAATACACTGTTCTTGGAACAGTAGCACATTACAGTTCACCGTCTTCATCGTCACCCCGATCTCCTCCACCATCCCCGCCGACGAGATCTTCCCAGCGACGCCGCCACTCGCCGAATGCAGATGACACCACAATCATCACAACCCCATCCTCCCCCGTCAGACCGCCTTCAACCACGCCATCCATGATGGGATCGAGGCATGATAGTCTGCTTCCTCATTTTCCCATCTCTCCCCCGCCAGCCACCGGGCCACCGCCGCCAGCCCACGTCTTCATCACCATCGTCCTCTTGGACATCAACGTCGACGGCGGCATCAACAGCCGCTTCAGATCTTGTCTTCAGCCCCCCCCCCCACCGTCTTCGCCTATTCGCGATCTCGCCAACATCGCCATTGCAACAGCAACAACTTCAATCACCGCCGTCATCGCCGCCACTTCTTCGTCTTCATTCCTCGATCGTCGACAACTCCGCAATCCTCTTCGTCATCTTCTTCCGCCATTGTCGTCATTGTCAGCTTCCACCGCCGCTGTCTCCGGCCTTGTCTCCCCTTTCCGCCGTTGCCTTCGTCGCCGTGAGCTGCTCCTCCCACCGCCGCTGTGAGCTGCTCTTCCAACCACCGTCGTGAACCCAAGCTATCGAGCAGAAGGGGAGAGGGCTTAACAGGTTTAAGTGAACCCATTTGAATTGAGTTCCAAAAACCCAAACCCGTGATAACAGACCCGACCCGCTACCGGCACAGGCTCTGACCTGAGCCCCTGCTGACGTCATCGGCTCGACGAGCCGACCCGAGCTGCTAGCTCAGCCAAGTTGAGCCAACCTTATCCGCTCAAGCCACGGCTCAACTGAGCCGTGTAGGCTGTCAAAAAATCATTAAAGACAAGTCATCAGACGCGAGCCTCCCAACGCGAAGGTCGCGTTTCAATTAAAATGCGGACCTCGTGTCCAAGAAGGAACGCGGACTTCAGATGCGGGTCTGAGAAACCCCGTGTCTCACTTCAAATGCGAGTTTGAGCAACTCCGCGTCTTATTTCAAGTGCAAGTCTGAGCAACTCTGCGCTCCACTTCAAACGCGGGTCTGAAGAATCCCGTGTCTCACTTCAAACGCAATCTAAGCAACTCCGCGTCCTATTTCAAGCGCAGGTCTGAGCAACTCTGTGTTCCTCTTCAAACCCGGGTCTGAGCAACTCCGCGTTCTGACTGAGACGCGGATTTAAGCCCTGCGTCTATACAAAGGCGAGGTCCGCGTCCAGCGCGAGATCCGTGTTTCTGTTATAAGTGATTCCCATTACTGGGTCAATTAACTCCCCACGTAATGTGAGAGTTAATCCCCATTATGGAGGAATTTTAGGGAACAATAATACCCCTTTGACTCCCTATAAATAGCCTGAGGAGTTATGAGGAAGGGGGAGGATTTTTGGAGAGGAAGCCAGAGAAGAGAGAAACTTTTGATTGAGAGCTGAGAATTCTCAACCTAAAAGCATCTTACTTTCCTCTTGCTTTTTCATAAGGAGAAATCAGTGGACTCCAGACAATTAGTGTGTTAAAATCAGAACTCCCTTCTGATTGATCATTGAGAGCATCCCGAATAGAAGCTTGTCATTCAGCCGGTCAACAGAGAACAAGAATCACTCTCCATCGCCACACGAAAAACCCAGCTTTAAACAAAAGAGAGAACCAGTTATTCTCCCCTCTTTCGTAATCGGAATCATTCTGTTGTAATTTTCATCCACTCAAAAAAACTTTACGTCGCGCTATTTTTTCGACCAAACAAAAGATGACGACTCCGTTGGGGACTTCTTTATCTACCGACGGGAACGCGATGGCGCAATCCGATGTCCAACTTCTTTGCAGAACAGTGGAATCCCTTGTCGTTGAATTCAACCAAGAAAAGTTTGAAGAATTCCTTTCCTCAGGCTTCGCCAGCCCCAAGGCAACGCAACACTACCGCAAAGTCTCTTCTGAGCCTCGCTCTCGAATCTCTTCAGAGATTACTCCCATAGTGGCCCGCACCACTGCTCAAAGCGCAAGCGGTGCCACTTCTAACGATGTTCTGAAAACTCTCGTGCAGCCCATGCAGCCCGCGTCAACGTCCTTCAGGGGACCCGTCGAGCTAATGCGCTGGCACACTATCAAAGTGATGATGAACAATTCCGCCATCCTTCTCTTATCCAAAATCTGCAGTTCCAGATTGTCAAGGGTTCCCAATGACCCTTGCAACTCAATCGGAATGCTGAACGTCGACGAAGGCGTTGTGCTCGTTGACAACAGATTGAAAATTCTGCAGAGGCAATCTGTTCTGCAGAAATAATACGCGAGGTTCATACCCGCGTTTTTCTTAAACAAAGCGAGGACCGCGTTTCTATTTCAGAACGTGAGTCCCGTACTCTTCAAAAATGTGAGGTCCGCGTCCAATGCGAAACCCGCGTTTCTGATTCAAAACGCGAGACCTGCGTTCTGTCTGTTTCAGAACACGACTCCCGCGTTTCTAATTCAAAACGCGAGACTTGTGTTCTGAGGCAAGCTCCGCCAATGCTGGAGATCCGCGTTTCGACACCATGCGAAGTCCGCGTTTCAACAAAGAAATGTGAGACCGGCGTTCAGAATGGCATGTCTATAAGACATAAAAAGCCAAAAAGCTCACCCCAGGGGTTCGAGACTAGTTCCTCAGATGTTCTCGTGTCGAACCTAAGGGACTACCTGATAAAGAAGAGTGTCCATCAAATCACTCCTCAATGTCACTGCGAGCGACTCATCTCAGCAGTACTCTCTGATTGCCATTGTGGCTTTCAGATAACCAAGCCTTCGATTTTCAATCAGTTGTCAGCGGTTTCAAACTCAGCCAAAAGACATTAATCCTGGAAAAAGAAATCATTCTCCGACGTCGAGTACTGAGAAGTGACTGCAAACATGGTGGGGCCGAGTTCCACACAAAGCAAGTCCAAAGAGAAGCAGTTGTTAGTTCAGAAGAGTCGGATGTTGATCGATCTCCAGGCGTAAAGGATATTCTTGCTGAACCTGAAGGGGTCTACCGACATACTCGGGTCGGCACAGGAACAATTGTCCCAGTCGACTACAGTTTGTTGGGGAGGGGAATTGAGGTGAATGATGAGCACTCTGCCATCACTGAATCCCAATCTTCGAATTCTTATTCAGAGATAACCGCTTTTGCTTACATGATGGAAACTCCCGAGGAAGCATCCAGCCAATTCGAAGAGTAGGCCCGAGTCCAAAGGGAACAACTCGATATGATTCGTGCTTAACAAGAATCTATTGACGCTCTTAAGCAGATATTGTCACAACTGCTTAAGGAGAAAAAAATCGAAAGGTAAAACTCCTTCCAAGAAGTCCAAGGGCAAACGGAAGAAAGGGGAGAGCTCATCTTCTGCAAACAGTGAGAGTGAAGAACATTCCAACTCTGAGCTACCCAAATCTTCATCTGAAGAAAAGGATAACTCAGAAAACGGAAGCAGTCATTTCAAGAGGATGAGTAAATTAGAGCAACGTCTTGAGGCCCTTGCAAACCGAGACGGTCTTCAAGATGTGGGAATAGTTCAACCCTACCCAGCAGAATGGGATACGGCTCCCTACCCTCCCAAGTTCAAGGCACCGACCCTCCATACTTTTGACGATAAAGGATCACCGAACCAACATATATACTATTTTAAATCCCAAACAGGGAATGTAGTATCGAAAGATGCTATTATGACTTATTTATTCATTAGTACTCTTAAAGGGGTTGCCTTTGATGGTGCATGAAACTTCCTTTCGGCTCGATCAAGACATAGGCCGACCTCGAGAAGTTGTTTCTGGCTCGTTTCTTTGAAGACGATACAGAAATTTCAGTGCCAACTCTCCTTGCAGCCAAGCAAAAGAAAGGAGTCCATTAAACTTATATCGAGATTTCGAAGCATGGCCCTCCGTTATCCCAGCGGTATGACCCAATCGACACTGGTTGAGACGTGTCGTCATAATCTGCAAACTTCCCTATTCGCTCATATGGGAGTGGCAGAATGTCGCACTTGGAAGCAATTGGAGCTGCAAAGTGAACAGGCGGAAGAAATTGTTGCCCGGGTCAGAGCTGAAAAAAAGACAACAAACCAAGACCTGACAAACTAACACGGCGAGCCCCAGAGTTGTCTTCTCAACCTAGGAGGGATACTCTGGCGACGGAGGTCAAGTTACCTTCGAAGACCAGTTAGTCAGAGGAGGAATGGCTTCCTGCCAAGCACGTGGCAATAAACTGTACTCCTTTAAGGATGAGCACGTGGTCTCTTTGTTTAAGTTACTCCAAAAGAGTAACAAATTCAAATTGTCAGATATCAGACGTCCTGAAGAGGTAGGGAAGTCTGATGATCCCAGCTACTATGTATATCACAGGATACTGAGACATCTTACCAAAATTGTTACATCTTCAAAGATGTTTTTCAGGCTCTGATTGACGCGAAGATGCTTAAGCTTCGTCCAGAACAGAAAAAAGTGACCGCCAACATGACAACTATGTCATCTATTCAATTCGGCCCGAATCTCCCACTAGCACCAACCGGAGTGATTCCCATCGAAAGGGGAACTAAGAGGGATCAATACGGATCCTTATAACCAAAAGGAGAGAAGTCTTATTCCTGTTCTTACTCCTCGAGGAGAGACAATGTGGGCCCATCCTGACATTGTTGAATTCCTGTTCCTACTCGAGGGGAGACAATATGGGCCCATCCTGACATTGTTGAATTCCTGTTCCTACTCGAGGAGGCCAGCAATGGACGACTGTCGCAAACAGAAAGTCCAAAGGCAAGGCTAAAGTATCCTTCAGTTATGTAGTAGGTATCTTTACAAGAGAACCGAAGAAGATGTCGCCTCCCTCACTAGTTCAGGTGAAGAGGAGTTCGTCTTTGTTGCTGACACAGGCACACCTCCCATATCAAAGACTCGGTCTGGCAAGCAGTACTTCAAACAGTACGGCGAACCGATAGTAAACTCCCCACAACCAGCTGAGGAGACAATCAAGCAATCCACAAAGCCATCCGTGAAAAAACAAAAAGAGCTTCAGTATGCCAAAGCTCTTCAGAAAGGCGGTGTGGGACCATCAACTCCCTTCTGTTTTGATGTCATGGCTTGCCTAGCCAACATCCCTGCTCGAGTCACTCTTTATGAGCTCTTGAGGCTTTCCAAGTCTACAAGGAAAGCCTTAAGAGAAGCATTAGCAGAGCGGAGGCTTTCATAACCCAGATTCCTGCTATATATGCAGAGGAAGACAGCAACCATTGCCACCACACCTCGAAGCAGTTTTCCTGCATCACATAAGACATGCAAGTTAAAAGCAAACATGACAGACCCCTGTATTATACAAGGTATATTGGATCATCTGAAGTGAGTTGTATTCAGGTTGATTCAGGATCCGGTTGAGCATTATGCCCCATAGGGACATGCAGCATTTGGAAATCCCCACCCACCGATTAAGTACCGCTCAGACAACCATCTATGGCTTCAACGCCAATGGTACGCGCCCGATGGAAAAAATCAAGCTCAAGTGTCATATTGGGGACCTGAAATCCGAGGTGACATGTTATGTCATTGACGCCGACACCTCGTATAATTTGCTGATGGGACGACCTTGGATTGACTGCAACTCCATCGTCCCATCCACTCTTCATCAAGTAATGAAATACATTGAAGAAGATGGAAAAGTGAGAACGTTGATTGCGTCAAAAATTATTTCACCGATTCCCTCCTATATCAAAATTCTCTTGAGGTTGATGAGAATCCACATCCGGAAGAACCCGACTCTGGTAGCAAAGCAGATACGGAGTTAGAAGAAGACTAGTGTCTCTAGGAAATAAAGCCCCTTGTAACGAGCATTGATAAGCTTGATTTTGATACCACCGCCAATGTTGAAGGCGAGTGGTTTATCAATGAAAATCTAGATTTGGCTTACTTTTTTGCATTTGCCTCCGATTCTGTACCGTCAGATACCAGTATTGACGTAGACAGTGACCCTTCGTCAGCAATGAATGCTCTGACATCACTGTGTGCACCAATAAAGTCATCCCTTATAGGACGTGAAAAGATCTAAGATGCATACAATGTTCTCTTTAAAGTACCAGCCAAGTGGGAAGTTCAAAAGTCAATTCTATTTGGAAGAATAGAGTCTGAGCCCATAACTTATAAAAGCTCAGGGGGTACTCCTGAGTCTCCACAATTCTTCCATTATGGACAAAAGTCATGTCACATGATGGAAAGAATGGGGTATGATTTTACCAAGAAATCAGGCCTTAATTTCGACAAAGGAAAGCAAGCATTGTTGTGTTCATTTGTACCGAAAAGCAAAGACCCCGATTATTTTCATAAGACCCGAAGAGGACTCGGTTACGTATCTATGCTAGTCTCGCCAGATTCCGGGTCTAAAGAAGAGATCTATCATGACAGCTCATCAGCAATCGTCATGGGACTCAGATGTCAGCGTCAGTGATATCTTCGAAAGTCTCTCAGTGAATATGCTATCAACCAGCCATTTAGAAGATGACGGGGAAGATTCATATTTGCATGTTTTAAGTATTATAATATTATTATATATTAAAATAATAATAAAACATGTAATCTATTTAATCACCATTTAAACCGTTTAAACATTATGCGCTCCTAGGTCGCGCGCGTATTGAAATCGCTTTTTAGAACATTGGATGTCGGTGTTTTTTTTATATTGAAAAAGAGAACGGGGAGTAAGGAAGTGATTAAAAGAAAAATTGAAAACTTAGAGAAGGCTTTGGAAAAGATAATCTTTAAAAAGTGTTGAAGATTGATTGGTTGTTTGTTTTCATATGTGAAAAAAGTTTGGGCTCACTATCTTACTACTCAACGATATATTCTTCTCTTGAAATTCTCAGTACCTCAACTTGATCATAGGCAAAAACTTAAGCTTGAGTCTCGAAAGTCTTAAGGAAAGCAAATAAGATTGTTTGAAAAAGTTAACTCTTTTTCTTAAGAATTCATCTTGAACTGATTGTTAAATCATCAAGTTATCTTTCAAGTATGAAATAAAAACAAGTTTAAGTGATGTTTTAAAAAAAATAGAAGTTTAGAAATCCAAACCCATCCTCATGTGCCTTCAAGAACATTTTCAAAGAAGCAAAGCTTAGTTTAAAGCATACATATGATTCTGTTGGGTTCTTTACATCAAAACCATTCAAAATAAGAGGGATCGAAAAGAGGTGATAGTGAGCCCAGAAAAACAAATTTAGCTACTCATGATTAATGTAAAACAAGACAAGTAAATGAAATAAAACATACACGTGAATTGGAGAAGAAGAGAAATCTTGATCCTTTATTGATGTCACTTCAACTTCAGATTGCAATCACTATTTTCCTCTCTCTAACTTGTATTTAGACTGAATTACAAATTAAAAAATAGAGATACAACTTCTCAATACTATCTATAACAAAGAACCTAAACCCTAAAAATAAAGAGAAAAACTTAAACTAATTTCCGGTCCCTTCTTCTCTGTAGAATGCAGTATTTATAGGGAAAAACCAAACGAGGGAGAGCGCACGAAGATCGGAGGAGCAAACGCTCGCCCAACCAACTCAACAAAGCCGCAGAAACGCGGCTGCCTGGGTGTGGCCAGATGGCCACACCCGAGGGTACTGCTTCCTGGTTTAGCGATTTTCTTTTATCTCTTGCTAAATTTTCCGTTTCAGCTCCTGGATTTGACGAAACCTCCTTTGATCTTTGGCTTTAACCAACTGATTTGTGAAGATTTGTTTTAACCGATTTTATCTTCTCTGATTTGTCCTGATCTGTCCTGATTTTCTGATTTCGAATTAATTCTGAATTAAATTAGAATTTTAATAGGCTTTTGGGCTCATTTCTTTCCATCTCTTTTAGCAATGGGCCTGTATTTTATAAAGAAGAATATAAGACTAAATACATGATTTTATTAGGCAATAATTATGGAAATGTGACATTATATATGCAATATATTTAACCAATCACACCCCCACACTTATCTTTTGCTCGCCCTCGAGCAAAACATAAAAACTAATCCTAAAAAATTATTTTGACCACTTTCGCAGGTCACTCGATTCACTGAGCATGTGCAACAAGCCGTTAAACCTCTAGGTTACCCCAAGAGGGCGAGTTTTGTCTCGTGAGGGTTTTCAGTGGATTGCACCCACAAAATCCATAAAGAAAGAGAAATTATTAGTATTTTCGAAAAGCATTTTGAAAAGAGAAAATATTTGAGGAATTGTTGTAAGAGTTTAAGCAATCTATAAGTTATAGGAAAATCAAACTTTTCATTCCTAAACTTAGTCTCTATTCATAAACATGTCATCATTAAAGTAAGGAGTCAAATTGTATTTCTCATCTAGTCTATTACTTTACTCTAAGTCATATGCATTTTCGTGACCGTAAAGTTTTGACTAAAAGGGTTCTTTAACTTTAACTCTTACGCCTTATTTATTTTTATTTTTGGTGGAATTATTCTTTAATTCCATTTGGCTTTCTAATCTACCCATGTAACGAGCCTTTAGTCGGTGACACCCAAACCGGACAGTGTTAGGGCACCAGGTGAGAAAACACCCCTAAGTACTTAAGCACTCGAGCAAACAACGCCACGAAATCAAGGATTTTTATTTATAAAATGGACCCCTTTTTGGCGTGAATATTTATGCTTCATGAGGCACACATACCCAACTTAATTAGAGAATTTATATATATATATATATATATATATATATATATATATATATATATATATATATACAAACTTATCTAAACATCTTTTGCATAAATCAAGGCTTGGTTAGGCTAAAGCACCTAGATAATCAATAATTAGATTTGTTTATTTTTCATAGATAAACATATATATATTTTTTCCTTTTTTTTATAAGGCATAAGAATCTTTGTTTTGAACCCTAAATGTGTAAGTGAATAAAGTGAAGGTAAAGGTCAAGACTAAATTACTTTCACAAATTTTCTTCCTAACCCTAAAGATCAAACAAGTCATCTTATTTTGACCAAGTATAAGAATCCTAATTATGATTCTCCTATTCCTTAAAATTGACTTAATTTCTTACATAAATATATCAAAATATTGTTCTTCTTTCAAAAAGTTTTTTTCTTTTTTTTTCTTTTTTTTATTTATATTAGTCATGTTAGAGCCTTCCCCCACACTTATCTCATGCATTGTCCCAATGTATGAAAGAAATTATCGATGCATGAAAATGGAATGTAAAAGAGGTAAAGTTACTGATACACTGGGTCGAAAAGACCCATAGTTGTTTCATTTACCGGCACCAATTCCAAGAAAGGTTTAAGACACCATTTACCTTAAAGCCATTTCCATTCTTAGTGTCACTGATCTCTACAATACCGTGTGGAAACACGGATTTTACAATGAAAGGCCCAGTCCATCTTGATTTTAGCTTTCCTAGAAAAAGATGAAGCCCAAAATTATAGAGTAAGACTTTTTGTCCATGAACAAATATTTTCCTTATGATGTGTTTATCATGAAAAATCTTAACTCTATCTTTTGTGATCTTAGCATTTTCATAGGCCTCATTTCTCAACTCCTCTAACTCGAAAATTTGTAATTTCTGAAGGTCACCGGTCTTATTCAAATCGAAATTTAGCTGCTTGATTGCCCATAAGGCCTGATGCTCTAACTCAATGGGTAGGTGGCAAGCCTTCCCAAAGACTAACCTATAAGAAAACATACCTAGAATCGTCTTGAAAGTGATCATGTAGGCTCATAGGGCATCTACAAATTTGGTGGACCAATCTTTCCAATTTTGTTTCACAGTCTTCTCTAAAATAAGCTTGATTTGTCTATTGGAGATCTCAACCTGCCCATTGGTTTGAAGATGATAAGACGCGGATAACTTGTGAGTTATGGCATACTTTCGCATAAGAGCTTCAAAGGATTTATTGCAAAAGTGAGTACCATTATCACTGATGATAGCATGAGGGGTTCCGAAGCGTGAGAAAATATTTTCTTTCAAAAACTTTATGACAACTTTGTTATCATTAGTTTTACTTGAAATGGCTTCTACCCACTTGGACACATAGTCCACAACAACCAATATGTATTGGTTTTCAAATAAATTAAGAAATGGACACATAAAGTCGATGCCCCAAACATCAAAGAGTTCTATTTCTAAAATTATGTTAAGGGGCATCATATCTCGTTTCGAGATCCTTCCTACCATTTGGCATCTAGGGCACATCTTGCAAAATTCAAAAGCATCTTTGAACAAAGTAGGCCAATAGAACCCACTTTATAGCACCTTTTCAGCAGGCTTGCGGGGACCAAAGTGTCCACCGCATGCAAGCTCGTGACAGAAGAATAAAACACTCTTAATTTCTTCATCAGGAATGCATCTCCTAATAATTTGGTCAGAACAGTACTTAAAAAGATACGGTTCCTACCAAAAGAAATACCAGACTTGAGATAAGAACATGTATATATCGTTTTTAGACCAATGAGATGGAGTTTGATTTGTGACTAAGTAATTTACTATATCAGCAAACCAAGTTTCTCTGAAGACAATTAAGAGTTTTTCACAAGTTGTTGCATTAAGCTTCCTATAGTCAATGCAAACTCGAATTTTCGTGGGAAGTCGAGTTTGGACCAACTCTTTGTTTTCGTTTTCCACCACGGTGAAACCGGATTTCTTTGGAATCGCGTAGACAGGACTGACCCATTGGCTATCAGAAATGGGATAGCTTATCCCGTTGTCTAAGAGTTTCACAATTTCAGCATAAACAACCTCTTGTATTATAGGGTTTAACCTACGATGTGGGTCTCTTTTTGGTGTCGCTTCTTCATTGAGATGAATGCGATGTTGGACTATGTTGGACTCAAGTCACTTTATGTCGGTCATAATCCCACTAATGGCTTCCCTATGTTTTCTCAGAATTGCTTAAAGATTCTTTTCTTGCCCGTCATTTAAATGGGAGGCAATGACGACAGAAAAGGTCTCTTGCTCGCTTAGATAGACGTACTTGAGATGCGCAGGTAAGGCTTTCAATTCTAGGGAAGGGAAAGGCGCACTGGAAGAATGAGTCAAATTTATTGGCTCCACATTTGGTGAAATAGGGTTCAAGGCTCAATTCACAGCAGACTCGACAACCTGATCAAGGTTAAAATCGTCAGACTCTAACTCAAAGTCACAATCAGTTTCTAATTCCAATTCTTCTCTATGTTCACTCGTCAAGTTCTCAATGAGGTTGACTTTAAATGTTTTATCCTCAACATCACGGGTTGCTTTCCTAGGTTGAAGACATTAACTTCTCTAGTCATATCCCCAAAGGTTAACCTCATGGACTCATTCCTATAATTGATAATAGCATTAGCAGTAGCAATGAATGGGCGCCCTAAGATAACAGGAGTTTGAGCCCTAGGATTGGACACAAGTTGTGTCTCAAGAATTATGAAATCAACAGGGTGGATAAACTCCCCGACCCGAATAAGGACATCATTGATTTGAACTTTTACTGAACGGTCAGCCAGTTGGATTGTGACTCGAGTTGGACTAAAATCGCGCCATCCGAGTTGTTGATAAGCTAATAATTAGGGGAGCAAGTTGCCCCCATGTCAAGAAGCGCACAACTAATCTCGGCTTGTCCTATAATGCAGGCAATGGTAGGACAACCCGAATCCTTGTACTTGACAGGGATTAGACCCGACAATAGCTCACTAATATTAGTAGCTAAGAAGACTTTCTTGGAGACATTAGTCTCTCTTCTTGGTGCACATGTCCTTAAGAAATTCAGACTTGTCGAATGGCATCAAGAAGTGACACATTTATCTTCACTTGATTGAAGATCTCAATTATCTTATCCATGTGTGGATTCTGCTTATTGTTTTCAGCCTATTAGGAAATGATATTATAGGCTTGTGTACCTGACTGGTTGACTTATCCGTTTCAGATTCATCAGATTTGAGAGGATTGGAACTAGATGAGGTGGATGCTTGTGTGTGGTTGTGCTGAATGGAATTTGATGGTGTTGACACTTGATTATCAACTTTCTTTCCCGACCTCAATGTATGAACAACATTACATTGATTCAATGATTGATCCTCAACCAAATGAGCTTGTTGAGAATTCCTAGGATTCATTACTGGCTGACTGGGTAAGATACCCTTTTGCCTCTCATTCTGTGGATTGACTAATTGGCTCATTTGAACCTCTAGCCTCCGTATTGTTTGCATGAGAGAATCTTGGTTCTTCATGTATCTTTTCATATTTCTCTCAAAGTCAGTCATTCTCCTTTCAAGTTGAGGATTCTGGAGGAAGATTGTGGAGCTTAATTGGGAAAATTTTGTTGATAATTTGAAATTTTGGGCGGATGGTAGAATTGTGATGGTAATTAGAAAAGTTGGGTTGATGATTGGAAGAATTATTGGAATGATGGAAGTGGCTTGAATGGTTTGACCGTGAGTGGTCATTGTTGTTTTGGCTCCATGAGAAATTCAGGTGATTTCTCCAGCCAGGATTGTACGTTGTGCGTAAGGGTTATTATTCGGCCTTAAAAAGGCCGCATTCATCGGTTCAGAAAATTGTTGCTGAGATTGAAGCACAGGATACTCCTCAAACACATGATTCATGGCTTGACAGTAAGTACAACCCGGAGTTGGAAATTGGTTTGGGCAGACTTGATTGACTGGACTTAGTTCCTTAGTTTCTAAAACTTTCACTCTTCTACCTAGGTTTGCTATTCAAGCCTCGACAGCTATGGATGATTCAATTGAATGGAGACCTCCTTTTGAAGAGATGGAACTTGAATTTCTAGATTTTTCATTAGTCGGTTCCCATTGGATGGCATTTTCAGCTAGAATCACATATAAATCCCATCCTTCATTCTCATCCTTTTGCAAGAATCCCCTTGGCACATGGTTTCTAAGAGGGTCTTAGTTGAGTAGTCTAAATCGTCTTAAAGAATTTGGCATTGTCGGCATTTCTTTATTCATGATGATGATATTGGACAAGGTCTTTGAAGCGTTCAAAGTACCTCTAAAACGGTTCACTAGGTTCTTACTTGAACTGCATTATGTTCTTCCTAATGGGAGCAGTCTTATGAATTGGATAGAATTTCTTCAAGAAGACCATGATGAAACCATCCCACGATGTGATAGAGTCGGCCGCTAAGCTGTAAAGCCATTTCTTGGCTATGTCCTTAAGAGCAAATGGGACAAATCTCAACCTAATAGCATCATCTATAAAGTGTGGGATTTTTATCATTAAGCATACTTTCTCAAATTCTCTTATGAAGAAATAAGCATCTTCAGACTCTAAGCCATAAAACTTAGGGAGTGTGTTGATGAACTGAGATTTGAGCTCAAAATTGTGTTCACCAACCGATGGAAGTTGAATGCAAGATGGAAGTGTCGTTCTAATGGGATAGAACCTATCCTGCAAAGATATCGGTTGAGCCATAACCGGATCTGGTCTTGGTTCAAGCTTGGGTGGTGATGTGTTTCTAGTTAACCTAGATGAATTTGGGTCTCTTGACCACACTTGCATACACAAACACTACCACAAAAAAGTTCACCAATAGTCAACAAGAAAAAAAACAACCAAGCCTAATCTAAGATAACCTTGACCTAGACAACTCCTAACTGGTTGATTGTCCACAGGAGGTATAATGCAGACTTTGACCACAAGCTAATCAGCCAGGTCAGAGCAAGATCGGTGGGAGGTATCCGCGCAAAAGCGACAGGCCTAATTAAGCCAAACAGCCAGCCTTCGGGGTTTCGCCCCTCAATCCTTGTCCTTAAACACTGATTTGGCAGGAGTCAAATTCTAACACCTTCCCCCTTAGGATAATCTCCTAATGAGTTCGAGATGTCCCTAAGACCAACGTCTATCAGATTTTAAGTTAGGCTTTGGCTGTGCTTGCTTGGAGATGGTTTGTGGGCTAAGAAAGGATAATGACTTCCTCACCTTATCTTGTTTGAGTTTTGCCCTTAAGATTGATTGTGCAAAGTATACAGGATATAGAAAAGTAACATTCAACAAGCAAATAATTACTCAAGAATGTTTCCTAAACTATATGCTAAGCATACGTACCTTGTCTCCAGCTTTCTTCAACAGTAATTGTAAAAGAAACGTAATTAGACAAATGCTTAGAATGCAAGTCTAAACGTTTTTTAAGCAATTGGCAATCAATCAGATTACTGTTGGATTCAAGGTTCTAAATATCAGATATCGGGATCATATAGAATGGGCGTTTTTCATATCAGATATCGAATATCGGGAGAGATATCAGGGATACACACGCATATGGCGTTCATGTCAGGCACTATATATAATGGATTATTGATAACTAAAAGTTAGTTTAGAGTCATAGTATCATCTACCTAATAAAAATGATGTAATATGCTTGTAAAGACAGTAAAAACAATATATATTTGCAAGCAGTCGTGCAATAAATAAGTTATTTCATATCAGGCAATTTATCGGCCAATATCGGACGATTTATCGGTCGATATTTCAAATATCGACTGGCAAACGATTTTCTCATAAAGTATCAGTAGCAAAAAAGGAGATATCGAACGATATCTTGGCCGACTCAGCCGATATTTAAAACAAGGGTTGGATTAAAAACAGGATATGTGAATATCAGATATAGCAGAAATAACACACAAAAACTATATTTTTGCAAAGCAATATGTCATGCAAAAAAGAGTTTTTAGTGGTCCAAAAAATTTCAAACTTTTGCGCTGCAATTTCTTGAAATTCTGTTTCTTACTTTCTAGAGTAGGGGCACAGAATAGCAAGTCTTCTCCTGCAAAGCTTGAGCGCTAAATCTGACTTCTTTACGGCGCCGAAACAAGACACCAAACTTGTTAGAAAACAATTACACCGTTCCCTCCCTGGCAACGACGCCAAAATTTGATTGCAAGTAAATGCAGTGAGAATTATCATCTAGCTTTGGGCTAACAGGTCGTGTCCACGAGGAGGAATGTAATGAAAGCTTTTCGATGAATTGTTTAAAGATCAAAGAATGCTGTTGGTGTTTTTTTTATGTTGAAAAAGAGAACGGAGAGTAGGAAGTGATTAAAAGAAAAATTGAAAACTTAGAGAAGGCTTTGGAAAAAAAATGATCTTTAAAAAGTGTTGAATATTGATTGGTTATTTGTTTTAATATATGAAAAGATCTGGGCTCACTATCATATTATTCAACGATATATTCTTCTCTTGAAATTCTGAGTGCCTCAACTTGATCATAGGCAAACTTAAGCTTGAGTTTCGAAAGTCTTAAGCAAAGCAAATAAGATTGTTTGAAAAAGTTAACTCTTTTTCTTAAGAATTCATCTTGAACTGAATGTTAAATCATCAAGTTGTCTTTCAAGTATGAAATAAAAACAAATTCAAGTGATGTTTAAAAAAAAATAAAAGTTTAGAAATCCAAACCCATCCTTATGTGCCTTCAAGAACACTTTCAAAGAAGCAAGGCTTAGTTTAAAGCATACTTATGATTCTGTTGGGAACTTTACATCAAAACTATTCAAAACAAGAGGGATCGAAGAGAGGTGACAGTGAGCCCAGAAAAACAAATTTAGCTACTCATGATTAATGTAAAACAAGACATGTAAATGAAATGAAACATACCCGTGGATTGGAGAAAAGAAATCTTGATCCTTTATTGATGTCACTTCAACTTCAGATTACAATCACTCTTTTTCTCTCTCTCACTTGTATTTAGACTGAACTGCAAATTAAAAAATAGAGATACAACTTCTCAATGCTATCTAACAAAGAACCTAAGCCCTAAAAATAAAGAGAAAAACTTAAACTAACTTTCGGTCCCTTCTTCTCTATAGAATGCAGTATTTATAGGGAAAATCAAACGGGGGAGAGCGTACGAAGATAGGGGAGCAAACGCTCCCCCAACCAACTCAACAAAGCCGCGAAAACACAGCTTTGGACGCGTTTCCGCGGCCAAAGCCACACTGGCCACACCTGGGGTACTGCTCCCTGGTTTAGCGATTTTCTTTTATGTTTTGCTGGATTTTCTGTTTCAGCTCCTGGATTTGACGAAACCTCCTTTGATCTTTCGTTTTAACCAATTGATTTGTGAAGATTTATTTTAACTGGTTTTTAACCAATTTTATCTTCTCTGATTGTCTTGATCTGCCCTGATTTCCTGATTTCAAATTAATTCTGAATTAAATCAGAATTTTGATGGGCTTTTGGGCTCGTTTCTCTTCTATCTCTTTTAGCAACGGGCCTGCATTTTATAAAGAAGAATATAAGACTAAATACATGATTTTTTATTAGGCAATAATTATGGAAATGTGACATTATATATGCAATATATGTAACCAATCACCATCACCTGCAAATCCATGATCCTCTCTTAGCGTGCTAACCTTAGCATCCTTTTTCCGCCTCTCAAGTATGTAACACGTAGGAAGCTCTTCTATATTTTTCAGATCAAGAACTTCTAATACATAACACTGAATTCCAGTAAATTCAAACTTTTTGCAAGTACAAATGAAAGAACCATCTGAAGAGTCAAATTTAACAAAATGCACTTTAGTTTATCCTTGACTGTTACCTCAAACCGGGATATGGACCCAATCTCACGACAGTTAATAACCACACAATTAATTAGCAATTCAAATTCCAACCTAAACATTTCAAATACTTCTGCCGTGTAAGCATTTGTAGCTTGCCACAACAGCCGCAAAGGAGGTATTCTGGACATTCCTTGGCTTCCATGATGATCTTCTTGTTGTTCTACATATCGTGGCCCGTATCACTCAAAAAGATGCAAAATGTCTATTTCTAAGATTAAGTATTCTTTTAGCACAAAATTCAAGCTTTGGCTTCGTAAAGTGCTTTGCATGTTTCCACAAAAAGTTTCTCGGCCATACACCATTGCCCATTTCTCCCTCATATAGCTTAGCCAATCATTCATTATCTTTAGATCATCTTTAAGATTGTTTTCCATGCTGATAATAACTCCTTTTCCTCCTCACAATCATATATACAATGGCAGAAATCAGCTAAAAAGGTTTTTGAGCCTTGGATATCCTGACTCAAGCATGGTTCAAAGTCGCGGTCTCGACCGCCACCTCAGAGGGCACCGTTCCATATAGGTCTCGGCGTCGCGGAACGGACTCAAGCGATACGTGCAAAACGCATCATAAAAAGCTCAAAAAAGTATGAAAAAATCACGACAACTCTTTAAAAAATGTAAACATAAAATTTTCTATCACATGTCCAAAATAAATTTGTTTTGAGGGGTAATTGGGGAATATGACGAATTGAGGGGGTAAATATAAGAAATATATAAAATTTGGGGGGTAAATTTACAAATATGAAAGATATGGGGATAAATCTGGAAAAAAAAAACAAAAACTAAAAGAAAAGAAAAGTTATAAGAAAGAGGGTGAGAGAGAGAGAAAGGGTGAGATCGGGTGAAAGGGGGAAGAGAGATCGGGTGAGAGGGGGGATTGATCTCTCTCTCTCTCTCTCTCTCTCTCTCTCTCTCTCTCAGAGATCAATCCCCCTCTCTCACAGATTGGAGGGAGGGGTAGGGGGAAGAGAGAGAGTCACCTGGATGGCGGCGGCGGCAGTGGCTTCGACGGTTAAGGCTGACGGCGGTGAAGATTTCGACGGCGAAGGGTGATGATGGATCTGGAGAAGGGTTTAGGTTTCGACGGCGAAGGCTTCGACGGCGGTTGCTGCGATTTGAGTTTAGTTTTGTTTTTTTTTGTACACCTAGGTGAACAGACGCGACTCGGGTCCGGCTCTGGTCTGACTCGGGCGACTCGGCTGCTTCCACAGCAAACTAGCGCATTGCGTCGTGTTCTCGGCCCGGTCAGCGCCGCTCCGGTTCCGACTAGGCCGAGTCGGAACCGGAACGGCTGATATTTCGAACTCTGGACTTGAGTGCTTGGTGGAATTCTGGTATATGTGCCACGCACATAGACAACAACTTGTGCCTGGCCAAACAGCAGCTATTGCATCTTCAATCGCTGCACATTGGTCTATTAATACCGTCTTTGGTAGCTTTCCACTCATGGCAGTCTTGTAATTCTCAAACAACCACTTGAAAGATTCTATGCTTTTGCCACGAAGCAGTGCAACACCAAAAATAACTGCTTGTTTATGATGATTTACACCAATGAACAGAGAAAATGGCCTGATGTAATAATTTGCTTTATAGCTTGTGTCAAAGCATACTATGTCACCAAAATAGTAATAATCCATTATAGTTCTTGCATCTGCCCAGAAAAAATTCGCCAATTGATCTTCATCAACTTTTATGGCATAAAAGAAAGATGGATTCTCTCCCTTCATTTTCTGCAAGTATTTCAGAATGGCTCCTGCATCTCCCATCAGCATATCCTTGATGCCCTTAGATCTAAGATATTTTTATAATCAGCAGGAATTAGACTTGCATTTTCACGACCTCCAGGCTTAACTTCAGCTAATAGTTTGTGACTTCAACATCTGAATACCTAATGGAGTTTCAAGTTGATGATTATGTTATGCGACAAAATCACTCACAGAGTATTTACCACTAGGTGTAATTTTGATTGTCGTCCTTTTTTCAGGCCTCAGTCTCATTCTTTGGGCAGAATCCCCCTTTATAGCATACAGACACCCTTGATTTTGTAACATTTCTGGCAGATTTTTCCCACCATCCTTTCCGTACATTGAAACCAACATTTCCAGCATACCTAACATAAAATTCATATGCCCTATCTTCAGTCAGAAACATCATACCAACTTTTGGCTCCCCTCGTGCATGTGTATCATCTTCCATTGGTGCATCAAACTCTGTGTCATTTGCCCTTTCCTAGTTAAAGTCTACAAGAATTTATCGAGTTGAGAAAAGAAATATAATGTAACAGAATTTAAGGGGAAAGGATAAATGAATCTACGCAAAGCCTAATGGCAGAAGAAACAGAAAAGTACCAGTGTAACAGAACTACAAAATAGTGCCACTTCGTATTGTACTCCAATATAATTATAACAATTTTCCATTTTTCAACCCTTCTTCCATCCTAGAAGGAGAACTAACATCTGTTGCATCCGCACACAGCAGACACATTACAGACTGTCATGGAACTAATAAGTGTTTCGAAGTAAAAAAAGAAGATTCATGAACATACTTATTCCTTTAATGCGATTGCTCCATGGTTCAAGTTTGTAATTCGTAATATGCATAGTTTTCTAACTTGAATGGATTAGGCATAGATTAATTGGTTTCAAATTAGTTAATTGCACTCAATGTGAACTATGGTTGGACGCTCAAAGTCAAAATTCTACAGAAAATTTGACACTGAAGTACATGAATAATTAATATAAAGCACAGAGTTAAGTAAGGGAGATTTAGTGGAAGAAGCAGCACTTTTTGGACACAACCAAAATGCCGTTCCTCAACACTGGATTTCAAAAAAGAAATAACAATAACATCAAAAAGTCTATTGAATAAGATACCATATCCTAAACTTTACTAACATTAAAATATCTGCTATCATTTCTTTCTTAAAAAAAAACCATTTAACAGACACAAATGTTCATATGAAAGAGCTTTCTAATTTATTGGAAATGCATCTATTCAGTGACAACATCAATAAGGAATTTTCGCCAAGAATACCAGATCTGGACCAAAAAAATAATTCTTAATAAATAAAAGAAAGTCGCGAGTCAAACCTGATTAATACTTTAATAGTAAGAGTTGTGTCCATTGATGATGACAGTCATGCCCGTTTTGCTTATCAAGAATCCTAAAAATGAAATATCTTGAAGTTTAGTTCCATTAGCACTTTCTGTCACACACTATCATATCTGAGGTGAACAACCTCATAAAAATCAGAAAAGTAAGGAAGCACCAAAAAAATATTGTATAACACTAAAAAGGCCAGACAGTTTCTTTTTCCATATCATGCACATAATCCTTAATGGAACACTGTTCCCAAAGGTAAATGCAAGGGGGAAAAAACATTAAAGTCAACAGCAAGTGAAAATTATACAGCCATCAACAAGTCTGTGTCGCTCATCATTGTCTTCCAATAAAGCATTAACCTATTAGATGTCTGACTGTTTCCGCAATAAACAGAATATCAAATGAGTTTATGATGGGGACATCTCTCCAGGATTACAATTCTACATCAGGAGGCGTCGTCACACCTTTCAGTTTGGTTCGATTAGGGTGGGGAATTCAAACTACATTAAGCTGTTCGTTTTAATTCTTTTTTTCCTTTTATTGTAATTTTTATTTATTTATTTGGTAGTTTCTTTTAGGGGCTGTTTGGTTGCAAGGAAGTGGGCGGAAGTAAGAAAATATGGAAGTATAATTGCTCACTTCCCTATCCATCCAAACACCGGAAAAGGAAAATAAGAAAACCCTTTTCCTTTTTCTCTTTTCTCTTTTACACAATCATTTCCTCACTTCCAAAGTGCTACAGTTAATTTTGTGGTCATGTAAATCTCATTTGTAATAAGTTGTAACACAAAACAGTTAATTTTTTGATCATGTAAATCTCACTTGCATTCTAATTACAGTGTATTTTTTATTTTTCATAATTAATTTTTATTTTAATATTATTTTACGGTCAACTTTGTGGTCAACTTTCCAATTCCACTTTCACATTATCATCCAAACACCGGAAAAGACAAAACATTTTCCAAACCACACTTCCCAACAACATCCAAACAACGGAAAACTTACTAACCAATTCTCAAGTTCCAAAGGGAATTATTACCACTTCCTCAATTCCTCACTTCCACCCTTAACCAAACAGGCCCTTAGTCTCATATCGGTTGTAATGGGATATTTTCGTTGATGTAAGCCTATTTAAGGCCAAGACTGGTATTGTTATTGTCAGTTTTGAAATGAATTAAAATTGCTTTTTAAGCTTTGCAACCTGTGTGCTTTGGGTGAGAAACCCTAAGGAGAGAATCCCGTCCGGTTCCCCATCATATTGGTATCAGAGCTCTAATCCTGAATTCTTTCAAAATACAAACCCACAAAAATTTTTTAACTCCAAAATTAAACCCTAGTAATATCTCTCCTCCTCCTTCCCCAATCAGCCCCGCCGCCACAAAAAAAACCAATTGTTCACGATTTTCCCCCAAATCTTTCACTGTTTACCAACAAACCCACCACCCTCTAATCTCCATCGAACGACGAGATCATCTAGGGAGGAGATCGATCACCCGGGGCTTCATAGCGACGACAGGATCGCCTCCTTGATTCTCCAGCGAACTCGATAATCACCAGGGCTTTAAAGCGACGACGAGATCGTCTCGTTGACTTTCCGGCGATTACTTATCCGGGGCTTCCTCCAAATTCTCCTGCGAACGGATCTCCTCCGATCTATACTCCATCATCGACAGCGCCTCCTCAACAAGATCTAGCCTCACCGTCGACAACGTCGACCAGATCCAGACAACAAAGGTCATCCGGAGCTTTCACTACCGTGATCCCCGCCACCTGCCCTCGCCGGCAAGCACCACAGCCTCCATTCACAGCAGCGGCGACATCTCACACCTCTGATTTCCATCCAGTTCATCCACTGCATTCATCGTGCCATCGTTCTCTTCTTCCGACGACGCCGAGACCCCACCACCGACTCCTCATGAGCCTCCGACGATGCCGAGATTTCCTCCGAGCCTGCTTTCTGATTCTGCTCTGCACCTCTCTGCTTCAAGCGGCGGCAAGCTTCGGCCTCTGAGCAACTGCAACCAATTTGAAATCAAATTGGTTTAGACTTCTGATTTGAAGTTGGATTTAGGATTCAACCCGACTTATCCGCGAGCCACAATCCAAAGCCAGAGTTTGCCATAAACACGCTTTTCGACTATTCAGGTAACCAGTCATCAGGTATAGAGTCATTGAACTGAATCTTGGGTACCACTTTAAATTCTGTCATTATAATTTCAATAATTATCTGTCATCCACATATAGTGAGCGTGTGTATCTGCTTGGCCAGGTCAGAGAATGGATAAGTGGAAGTGTAACGTCATGATGGAGGTCGTAATGAAGAGCATCAACTCAATAATCATCGAGAGAAGAGAATCAACAAGAATTACAATCGATACGATGAGGATGGACGATACTTGAAGAATATCAAAGTGGACGTATCGAACTTTAACGGCCGCTTAGACCCACAATATTCTCTTGATTGGGTAATGAGTCTAGAGCGTTATTTCAAGTGGTATGAGATGTCCCAAGAGCGGCGAGTCCATTTCGCTGCCATGAAACTGGTAGGACAAGCGGACAATATTGGTCAAATATTGAAACACTGATAGCACTAAGGAGGCAAGAACCGATCTGGATTTGGGATAAGATGGAAGGCCAAGTTAAGCCAGAAGTACCTCCCCATTACATTTTAGGATCAACTGTAAGACAAATGGAGTAGGCTAACACAAGGAACTCGCTCTGCTACTGAATACATTGAGAAATTTGATGAGTTTTTGACCCGATGCAGCGAGTTCGTCGATGAATCTCCAACGGTAACCCTCTCTAGGTTCAAATCTGGCCTTCGTGATGATCTCCATAGGGAACTCTTTGTAAGAGGTGTTAGTGATTTAGAACACGCCTATCAGATAGTTCGGGACTTAGATGCGTCTCGAGGATCTTATTATCAACGAGGTTCAGATTACAAGAGCCAAGGCGCTAGAGCCACCTCTGGACAGTCCCAGCTCCAACCCAATCCTAACAGTTCGGCCCCAACGGGAGATCTCAAGGGTAAAGGCCCAGTCGAGAGTGCCACGAACCAACCCCCGCACCCAATGCTTTAAATGTCAAGGTAATGGGCATGTAGAAAAGTTCTGCCTAAGTAAATCCAGAACCCTCTTTCTGGATGATCAATCAGATGAGGTGCAGGACGAATTACAAAAGGACATTGTATAGGGAATGCGAGCAGTGATTCTGAGAATGACTTGGAACACGAGGAAGTTCTTAGTACAAGTCTTAGTACTATCAGGCATGTTACTGTCGTTCGATGTACCCTCGCTCAACCGAAAGATATGGTTGACTGGCGAAGAACCTCGATCTTCCATACATGGATTAAAGATTGGTGAAAAAAATTGTAAAATCATTGTCGATGGTGCAAGTTGTATAAATGTTGTGTCATCCAGTTTGATTTCAAAAATAAGATTGAAGACGGTCCCTTACCCTAGCCCGTACAATGTTACCTGGAATAACGCAGCATCGATGGAGGTGAACGAACAATGTCTCGTACCTGTGCAATTTGCCACCTATAAGGACAAAATTTGGTGTAATGTAATAACTATGGATGTAGGACATGTGATTCTTGGCCGGCCTCGGTTATTTGATATGGATGTAACTTTGTGGAAAAGTCCAACACGTGTACTTTCAACTATGAAGGGCAACGGATCAAACTAATTCCAAGTCAAATCAGATCTAAACAAGAGAAAAAGCCAGTGATCACGAGAAAAGAGAAGAACCTCAACTTAATCAACCCTAAAGAAATTGAAAAAGAAGTGATTAGTGAGGCACAAGTCATCGTTTTGGTTGCTCGAGAAGTAGCGAAAGAATCTCATGAGACGATTCTTCCTGAAGTAGCCCCTATTATCACGGAGTTTATTGATGTGTTTCCTAACGATCTCCTTGATCAACTGCCACCGATGCGGAACATTCAACATGCAATTGATCTAGTTCCGGGAGCCACTCAACCCAACTTACCGACTATCGGATGAACCTGATGGAACATGCCGAATTACGAAGGCAAGTTGAAGAGTTATTGAGCAGAGGGTTCATACGAGAGAGTTTGAGCCCTTGCGCGGTCCTGCACTGTTAACGTCGAAGAAAGATGGAACATGGTGTATGTGTGTGGATAGTCATGCTATCAATAAAATAACGGTAAAATACCTTTTTTCAATTCCCAGGTTGGATGATATGCTTGACATGATGACCGGTGCTACCATCTTTTCAAAATAGATTTGAAGAATGGTTCCATCAAATTCGAATTCGCTCGGGAGATGAATGAAAAACAACCTTTAAAATGAAGGATGGGCTATATGAGTGGATGCTCATGCCGTTTGGCTTGTCTAATACTCCAAGCACTTTTATGAGAATGATGACACAAGTATTGCGACCCTTTATCGAAAAGTTCGTAGTAGTATATTTTGATGACATCCTCATTTATAGCAAATCAACGGAGCAACATTTGGACCACCTCACGCAGGTCTGTGTAGTTTTGATAAAGGTGAGTTTCTATGTCAACCCTAAGAAATATACCTTTCTTACAGACCAAGTTATTTTCTTAGGAGTAGTTGTTTCTTCATAAGGTGTCTCTGCAGATTCCGATAAAATTAAAGCTATCGTTGAATGGTCAGAACCACGCAACATTCGAAAAGTGAGGAGTTTTCATAGGTTAGCCACTTTCTACAGACGTTTTATTTGAAATTTTAGTACCATCATGGCCACGATTACCGATTATTTGAAAAGGAGGGAATTCGAATGGACTAAGCTACTGCCAAGACGTTTCGGAAAATCAAAGAGAATGACTAAAGCTCCTATTATGAGACTTTCAGATTTCACGAAAGTTTTTGAAATTACTTGTGATGCCTCAGGCGTTGGGATAGGTGGTGTTTTGAGTCAGGAAAAGCATCTCGTTGCCTATTTTAGCGAAAAGTTAAATGATGCTAGGCAACGGTACTCCACCTACGGTAAGGAGTTCTATGCAGTAGTGCCAGCTCTGCGTTACTGGCGCCATTACTTGTTACGACAAGAATTCATCATTTATTCAGACCATGAATCCCTTAAATATCTCAACTCCTAAAAGAAGTTGAATTCGAGACATGGTAGGTGAGTAGAATTCCTTCAAGATTACACCCACGTCCTCAAGTATAAGGTTGGGGTAAAAAATAGGGTCGCTGATGCTCTTAGTCGTCGCGCCTTACTGTCTGTCATGAGTATTGAAGTGGTTGGTTTTGAGAAGATCAAAGACACTTATGAGTCATGTCCTGATTTTGAAAATATATACACTGTCTTAAGGGATAGTTTGACTCATGAGATTAATGGTTTTCTTCTGCAAGACGGATATTTGTTCCGCTCTCGTCTATTGTATATCCCTCGCACCTCATTGAGAGAATTTCTGGTATGGGAATTACACGCTGGGGGACTTGCTGGACACTTCGGGCGAAATAAAACAATTGAAACTGTAGAACATCGTTTTATTGGCCGAGCTTAAAAAGAGATGTTGCAAGGGTTGTTAGCTAATGTCGTACATGTCAACTCGCCAAGCAACGGAAATAAAACACTGATCTCTGTACTCCCCTACCAGTTCCAAACTATCCTTGCTAAGATGTCGTATGAATTTTGTATTGGGTTTACCAAAAACCGCAAGAAAGCATGATTCCATAGTTGTTGTAGACCGTTTTTCCCAGATGGCCCACTTTTTGCCATGTTTCAAAACGTCGGATGCATTTCGGATTGCTACGATCTACTTTGATGAAGTTGTTAGGCTACATGGGCTACCCAAAATAATTGTCTCAGACAGGAGTGTTAAATTCACGAGTTACTTTTGGAAAACCCTGTGGCATAAAATTGGAACTAAACTTCAGTTTCTACTGTCTTTCACCCACAAACTGATGGACAAACTGAAGTAGTCAATAGAAGTCTTGGTAATTTGTTACGATGTTTAGTGGGTGAAATCTTAGAACTTGGGATCTTGTGTTACCTACTGATGAGTTTGCATACAACAGTTCTATCAATAGAACCATATGAATGAGTCCATTTGAGGTAGTGCGTGGTTATCAACCTAGGCAACCTATAGACTGAATTCCCATGGCACCCCATCATACTAGGATGTTTGAGTCAGTTGCATCATTTGTATCGCATATTCATGACTTACATAAGGAGATCAGCAATCAAATTCAGAAAAATAATGCAAACTATAAAGCTTATGCAGATTTGCACAGGAAAGCACATGAGTTTAACATAGAAGACTACGTGATGGTTCGGATTCGACCGGAATGGTATCTTCCTAGTACCGTAAAGAAACTGCATGCATATAGTGCGGGACAATTCAAAATTTTGAAGAAAATTAATTCAAATGCATATGTAGTAGATCTTCCACCGAATTTTGGCATTAATCCCTCTTTTAATATTGAATATCTGATTGCTTATAAAGGGCAAAAAAAATTTCCTGATAATCTTTTATTGGATGAGCCTTCCCATGAGCCAATTTCTGAGAGACCCTTATACCTCCTCTTCCCCAAATACATCCCACCCATATGGCAGAACAAATTAATGAAATTATTGATGATCAGATTATCTCTACTAGAGATGGTTGTTACCACAGATTTTTGGCTCGTTGGAAAGGACTACCTAATTCTAATAACACCTAGATTAATTGAGAGGAACTCCAACGGTTGGACCCTGATCGTCTGGAGCATTATGAGAGCCGAGGAGGTTCACATTCGACAGAGTCGAGTTTTCCCCAACCCCGGGGGAATGATGTGGACATCTCTCCAGAATTATAATTCTACACCAGGAGGCATCGTCGCACTCTTTCAGTTTGATTCGATTAGTGTTGGGGAATTCAAGCTACATTAGGCTGTTCGTTTTAATTCTTTTTTTTCCTTTCATTGTAATTTTTATTTATTTGGTAGTTTCTTTTAGTTCCATATCGGTTGTAATGGGATATTTCCGTTGGTGTAGGCCTATTTAAGGCCAAAACTGGAATTGTTATTGTCTGTTTTGGAACGAATTAAAATTGCTTTTGAAGCTTTGCAGCATGTGTGCTTTGGGTGAGAAGCCCTAGGAAGAGAATCCTGCTCAGTTCCCCATCAGTTTAAGTCACTTTCTATTTTAATCAATTAACCAACGAAATATGCTCACTATATCTAAATGCAACTACAAACACTTTACTCACCACTTTTATCATTATTATTAAATGACTCTTTGACTTTGAGATAATATTTGACATGCAATATTTTACTAGCAAAATTTTAGACATCAAGAGAGCTTCCCTCAAGTGATATAGCACTTTCTTCCCCAGTGGAAGGTTGTGAATTCTAACCCCCCCCCCCCCCCCCCCCCCCCCGGGGAAACACCCCTACAAAATAAAACAAAAGGCGGAAAAAAAAAACATTGACGCAAAATTTGCAGTGAGCAAGATTTTTGAACTAAAATGCAAGGGCCCACTAACGCGGGCCTAGTTCGCAAAGAGTGTAAGTTTGCGGTGCATGGAGCTGATAACAGTTTGTGTAAGATTACCATTATTTAAGCGCAAAGGAGAAAATTTTAGCATTACCAAGAAAATACTAAACCGCCCACACCCACCCAATACCAACGCCCCCGCCCCCGCCCCCAAAAAAAACATGGGGGGACTTTTGTAGGAGTTTCCTTGGTGTGGTATCTTCCTTCTTGATTCTTAGTGCCTCTTTCCCCTTTGTAGCCTCCATCCTCTATTGTGATGTCCTAATATATGAGCCTTTTCACAAAAGAACAAAGAAAAGAACAAAAGAAAAAGAAAAGAACAAAAGAAAGAAATACTTCAAACTTATATGCAGCATACAACACACACGATGCATCATTGTTTGTATATTTGTATTAGACAATCCGCACCACTTTATTCCAACAGAAACTCAGTCCCCCCCCCCCACCAAAAGGCCAGGAATACATTTGGGTCATGTTAGTAATATTTGAGCTATAATTTGTACTGATAATCCATTTTTTCGAGCATTCTAATATTCTATTGCCAATTTTGTCTATTGTTCTTATTAGCTAGTACTGGGAGAAATATGAATTATGTGACCAGAAGAAAGGCAAATTATCAATAAGACGAGTATCAGTGTACTCCTGTCATTACCTATGACTCTTAATGTATTCGAAATACTTCTATTGTTACAAAATTTCAGACTGTTTTGGATGATAATATCTTAAAATGGATTGAATGCAAGGCCAAGGCAACTTACAAACAGCAGATTATAAGCAGCAAAACCTAGAATTCTAAAGTTGACAATCAGAGGACAGAGTGAATAGATTTTCCCTTTTTTTAAGGCAATAATTAGAAAATGGCTAATCCAGACAACCCTTTGGGTAAGTGTGGTTGTACAAGTGCAGCCTGAGGCTGCAAGCTGTTCCACCTGTGCTCAATTTCATATGTCCCACCTCCAAGGATGTACCCGAGAGAAAAATATACAAAATGCCCCTATGTATATCCGGTCGATGGTCGTTTAACCATAATCATCTTATTCAGGAAATTTTACTTCACAAGGTGTCTCGACTCAACTAATACATGTGCATTGCCCTTCACAGTTTGTAAATGGGTCTACATGAAACTATAGGTAAAAAATATTGCTATGCCCCGTTAATATTATTTTTTATGGTCAAGATTATTAAATTCCTTACAAATTATCCTCATTCTGAAATTTCAACATTTCTACTATTAGGATTTTAGAGGAAAAGATTTGAGAGAGTTGATGATTCCTCCCTCAACACTTATTATTTATAGGCAATTATAAATACAACTCATAATATAAGTAGGACTCCTAAATATAGAAACTCTTAATAAAATAAAGATTAAAACAAAGTCTCCTAATAGGAAACTAACTAATCAACAGGTTTAACATCTACAATATATTTGATCAATATGATCTATGTTATTAAACCAAGGATTCCAATCTAATCAAACTTCTGTGCTTATAATCAGGATAAGCAAAAACAAAGTCACTTGGGGTAATATTTCATGCTGCTTCTACTGCTTCTTTCTAAACAGTAACTTCAATGAGTGTGACTAAAAGCAGACAGATATAAGCATTTATTGGTAGCTTTATTAAAATTCCAAATGTCTTCTAAATTTAACATTTCCTGAAGAAAAATTTAATAGAACCATGTATGGAGATCAAACCCGGGTACCCAGCAAGAAAAAACTATAGTAAGATGGAACAGAATCACATAAAGCTCATCATGAATTTTATGTCACATGGAAGCAGAATGAAATACAAAAGATTAAGAATCAACAACAGTCAGAGTGTCATGGAATTACATCTGTACTTATATTTTATAGTGTCAAATTTCCAAAGGCTTTGAGCAGAGTGTAATTACCTGAAATTCATCCCTACGAAGAAATCTTCCTCCAACACCACAATGACGCGTTATGGCCAAGGCTGGATGTGCGGCAATCTGAAAAACATAGGAAGCAAGTGAATCCATTGAAATACAGTGATTTATTTTTAACCAGTATAGACACATCTACCTTCCATTTAGCTATGAGATTGAAAACAAACGTTTAACAAAGATAACAATGATTTAAATTTACAAAGAGAACTATCCAAACTCTAGTCATCCTGCAAAGACTCACCCAAACTCTTTTTTCCCCGTGCATTGTACATGAACTATGCAATAGTAAGCAGAAAAGCTTGTGAATTTACCTTAATGGGCTCTCTACTCAGTGTGGATATGGCAATAATTCATCTGCATATATTTGTGTTTGTACACACTATCCACAATACATGATGCACTGATGTTAATATGGAATGTAAATACAAACACAATATGATTATGAGGATACATCATGAGTCAGCAATAATAAATTTATACTTGTGTTTATGTTAATGTTTATTATCAATAGAATGAATTTGTAAGGCTATAATGGTTAAACGAGAACATTATTTCGGACATTATTTTTTTGAGTTGTATGAATCAACAATTACATCACCAATGATGTTCATTAAGAATCTCTTATTATAAACCAGACAAATCAATGTGTTCACAAATGATAGAACTGTAAACAATTATTCAAATATAGATTGATTTTTGTAACTTTCAAATCTTAGACACAATGATAATATGTCTCAAATGCATCTAGAATACATTTCAAATTTTAGAATACATCAAAAGGGGTATTCGTCAAGTATTGAGTGTTCAAGTATCCGAAAAGTATCTGACATGGGCCACATGGGTGTCTCCTTTGACGAAGTATCTGTGTTACATAGCATAGAATACACTGTATCGTATTGACTTCCATGTAAAGCGTAACAATAGCAATTATTAGAAACTTTACCTCAAAAGTCCTCTCGAGAGCAAGAATTATATCCCTCCTCTCTTTAGCATTGTATAACAACATCCTTACACTGAGATCTCTTAAATTTTAGAATACGTCAAAAGGGGTAATCGTCAAGTATTTGAGTGTTAAATATCGGATAAGTATCTGACATGGGCCACATGGGTGTGTCTCCTTTGTCGAAGTATCTGTGTTACATAGCATAGAATACAATGTATCATATTGACTTCCAAGTAAAGCGTAACATTAGCAAATTATTAGAAACTTTACCTTAAAAGTCCTCTCAAGAGCAAGAATTATATCTCTCCTCTCTTTAGCATTGTATAACGACACCATTACACTCTGAGATCTCTCAAAATTCCAACACTGATCACTAGTAACTCCATCATCATTTCCCTTTACTATATTACCATCTTTGGCAACACATCACCACCACGACCATTTCCCTCCTCTTTATCCTCCCTCATCACCATCCTTACGATCATGTAAAAACTAACCTAAAGAATCTATTGTTTAAAAAACAGAAATTATTTAAACTCAAAAAAGGTAATTTGGAAATTTTTGCTTTTCAGTCACTGTTCTGTCATAGTAATTTTTAAAAAAAAAAATTTCGGTACTCAAAAATGAGATATTTATGTGTAAAGTTGGTAAAACTTTAGGGGATTATTATGTAGTTTAGCTATAATTAAGATTAGGATTTGGATTAAGATTAGCCTTAGGTTGAAGATTAGAGTTTATCATTTTAGATTTTAGAATAGGATTAAGATAAGGTTTATCATTTAAGGCTTAGAATTGGGGTCTATCAAGATTTGAGATTAAGATGAAAGGTCCAAACAAAAACACGAAAATTAGTGTTGTGCCCTCGCTTTTGGTTGTTTGGTTATAGAAAGAGCCAGAAGGCGTAGAGGTAGAAATTTTGAAGTACTTTAGGAATAGTAAAGCACTTCTGAGATCATTTTTATGCTTATTTGCACTGAAGTACCTACTTTTCAAGCCTCTTATGCAGATTTTTACCGCCTTTACTTGGTTTCAAAGATAATCTATGAAGTCATTCCTCTTACCCCAATCTTCCGTGTGAATAAACATCGGAAGAGCCCGAAGAGAGTAATTCTCCAAGCTCTTCTACTTCAATGCTTGATTAATGTAGACATGCACTCCCTTAAAAGAAAATGCATACACTAGGCACATTTTCTTTTATTCAAGTACTCCAAACGGTCATATCAATTTCCTTCCAATTTGCGGTTCAGTATATTCATATAATTTTTTATTAGGAAAAATAATTGGACGCCGAAGAGAAACTCTAAAAATCCAAACAACAACAATAAGCAACAAATTTTTCACAACTGTTGGTTATTTTAACTGACATAGGATGCTACTTCAGCCATCCTATACATCTCTTTCTTGGACCTAGGTAATTCAGCATAATCTTCACCCAAATCCTTCCTCCTTGACATGTTGCCAAACAGCTGTGGGAACTAAACTTCCAAAGGGTTTGAGAAAATCATAAAGAGCCACATAAATCTATTACTTCAAATCTAGTCTGACTTGTACTTATTCATTTCCTCAATCATGATTGGCCATGATGAAGCGCCAACATGCCGCCATACATGCTGTCTCCCATCAAAATGGCCATGCAACTCTAAATCTAGGAGGAACAATTAAAACATTGAGCAAATTCTATCACCAGCTACAGTTCATGTCAATCCTTCATTATCTGGATTGAAATTTCTGGTTATGACACCTATGAGTGAAAAAAGGGCATGCTATAAACCAGAGATTAACTCTCTAATATCTACAACCAAAATTAGATGAATGGAACAGGCACAATAATTCTCATGGGAAAATCCATTGAATTATTGCACCAACTAATAAGTTTGCCATTCATTAAGCTAACATTGTCAAAAGGATGGAATATAAGCACTATCACATTAACTACTTAAATTCATCATGCAAAGATACAGAACCTTTGTCCACGCATAACATAACAATAATAACCCAAAAAAAAACAAAAACAAACAAACAACAAACAGAAAAGGGGGAAAAAAAAAGAAAAATAAAAGAAAAATAAAAAGGAAAAAGAAAAAGTGTTTGAAACTTTACCTTAACAGGCCTCTCGACTCCCTGCCTACCGCTCTTCTTCATCATATACTTGAGAATTATATCCCTCCTCTCTTCACTGTTGTATCTCGACAGCCTCACACCGAGCTCTCGCAAAAGCCGAGACTGGTCACTCTTCACTCCTCCCTCATCCTTCCCCTTCCCCACATTACCATCTTCAGCCACTGCATCCTCACCCTGCACCTCACCACCTTTCTCAGCCGAGCTCTCAACCTGAACAACTTCAACAAACTTCGGTTTCAGAGCAATCTTTCGATACGCACACCGCTTCGCCTTGCTCGAGCTCTCGTCACACTCACTCTTCAACTAACTCCCTTTCTGACACAAGAATCGCTGCATGATCAGATCGCCGCTGCCAGCGGACCGGCGGTTCGATCCAGTCCTCGCTTTAGACCCATTCTTCTCCCCATGCTCACAGTAGAAACCCTTAGCGGCATCGACAGAATCAAACTCCACTCCACATTCTGGTAATTTACCAGAATCAGCACCGCGCTCGATCGGGGGGTTGCGATCGATGACGAACTTCGAGACTCTCCATTTGCCGTGCTCCTTGCGGACTACTTCCATCATCGTCGCCTCCGCCGGCGTCGTCGTTGTGTGATGACGAGGGTTGCTGATTTGGGGATTTTTCGATTTTGGTCGAGTTTTGGTCTCCATCGTTTTTTTAATGGTCGGCAGCTTCGGACACTTGAACAATGAACCCTAGAAATTGTGGGATTGGGTAGTCACGGATCTCTTATCGGGTTTTGGGTTTTGCTCAAGGATCCGATAAGGAGAGGTAATGAGGGGAGGGAACTGGAGTGAAGCTCGTTTATCTTCTCCTTCTTCCTCAGCTGTTGCTTGTGCAACAGGGAACAAGTGGAATTGGGTTTTAAGGGATTAAATTTTGACTCTAATTCCAAAAAAAAAAATTAAGGTGGAATTGTAACCTCAATTCAATTTCAATTCCTTTTTTGATATATAAGGAAATTAAAATTGGAATTGGATCTCAAATGCTGGTATGATAAATTATCAATTCTCTATTTATTTTTTTTATGTTTGGTGGCTAAAAAGATAATTGAAATCGAAAGATACCATTGATTAGAAATGAGAATGAATGTGTCCATAGCCTTATTAGACATGTCCAATAGAAATTTTTCCATAAGAAAATGAGAAAATTTATATTCTTATAGAAAAATTCTTTTAGACATATTAAATGAGGATCTATGGACACGTCTATTCTCATCCTTACTGTTGCTATGACAATCTCTCAAAATTCTCTAATTCTGAAAATTTTCAAAATAATGAAGTTATATTAAAAATTATACAAATGTTCAACAATGAAAATTTAACAGAGACAAATAGTATAAATTGCTTCTAAGTTACTTGAGAATAAAATATTGCTAATACTTCAACACGATTATATTAAGATTCAACATTTGTTATAAAAGCTCAA
This sequence comes from Agave tequilana, assembly GCA_038442645.1. Lineage (NCBI taxonomy): Eukaryota > Viridiplantae > Streptophyta > Magnoliopsida > Asparagales > Asparagaceae > Agave > Agave tequilana. Next base: position 56,222 of record JAVJIF010016924.1, on the reverse strand, counting down.
AAGAATACAACAAAATTATTAGAAGAGGTTTACTTGTAGAGTATCAAAATAAAGCTCTCTGATAAAAGTTATGCGCTTAGGCCAGTTTGGTTTGCTGCAAGTGGGAGGAACATATGTAAGTGAGAAATGGGAAGGGAAAGATAAGAAATTGAGATTTTTACAAGTAAGCTTTTATGTGTTTGGTTGTAATGTGAAAGCATAGAAAATTGAGATTTGTGCAAGTAAGTTTTTCTGTGTTTGGTTATAATGTGAAAGTATAAGTGAAAAAGTATATACTGTTTTTCGATGTTTGGCCAGTAAGGTGGAAGCAAAAGTGAAAAAATTGGCCATAAAAAATATTAAAATAAATATTAATTATAAAAATTTTTAGACTATAATTAGACTGCAAGCATGGCCACAAAATTAACTGTTTTCAGTTGTAACTTATTACAAGTGAGATTTACATAATCACAAAGTTAATTGTAGCATCCTGCAAGGAAAAAAATGATATTATGAAAAGGAAGTGTAAAGGAAAAGGGAAAAAGAAAAAAGATTTTTCCTATTTCCCTTAATCGGTTCCAAACAAAACACTAGAAGTGGGAAATGAGTTTTCCCGCTTCCGGTTTTCCCCACTTCTGCTTTTCCTCACTACCATTATCTTGTCGACTAACACAATCTCAAAAAGAACACCACAATGCCAATTTAAAAAGCTTACAAAATATGTTTCATGACCAAAAAAACACTCGAACATACTACCAAATTCAAGAACACAAGTAGCTCTAAATAGACCCAACGTTATTAAAAGATAACGTTGTTGATAAGCCTCAGATTGCAGTGAAAGCCTTCTTTCCTCCACCTGGTGATCTAGCTGGAATGACCACAAGACATTAAAGCTCATGGTCTTGGACAAACACTTGAATCACAAGAAAAGACATAAGCAACAACTAGAAAATTTGAAACTTTTAAGATCCCAAAAGTAGAAACTAGGAAACAAGCACAAAATAGATTTTGCACGTAAGGGTCGTTTGTTTCGCGTAAAAGTCCGTAAATCGTAATTGACTTACAATCCAGTTACAATTACGGCATTTGTTTGGACCGTAATTCGTAAAAGGCTTACACAACCCAATTATCACTCACTTGCAACCCAATTACCACTCACTTACAGCCTAGTTACAGTTAATTTTATGGTCATGCAAATTTGTATTATTTTTTATATTAATATTAAATTTTTTTTAATATTTAACATTTTTAATATTTATTTGCAATATTAAAACTTTTTAAATCACCAAACAGTTAATTTTGTGGTCAACTTTTTCACCTATGACTTACACATTATGACAACCAAACATCGTAAAACACAATACACTTTTTCACTTACAACTTTATATTACCAACTAAACACCATAAAGCTTACATGCATGTAACTCATTTACAACTATAAAAGACTTTACTAATTACGACTTAAGAATTACGGCCAGTTACAACAACCAAACAGGCCCGTAAACACTAATCAAATGGTTATACATTCCTCATTGCGGTTGAATAGTACATTTCTTAATGCCATCAGCTATAAAGCACACCTTGCTTAGTTGGGTATCTTTTGGCTTGGCTAGAAACGTCTCTGCATATTTTTCATTCTTTGCAAGAATCATGAATGCTCTGTCTAACTCGTCTCTTGTATAATTCCCGGGTGTACTGATGACTATAGTATGTAGTTCTTTGAGCAAGTTTTGTGAGTGGTCTTGTGAGTAGGCGGTGTTTGGGATCAACAACAACACGGATGAAGAAAAGATGCTAAAAACATAGAGCAATCACATATATCAGAAATTACATAGAAAATACAAATCTAGAAAATCACAAGCCGCACACAAATCTACTATTATCAGAGAGATTACAGGGGAGAAGAAGAGAATCATCACTGCCACTCTGTACAATGACACTTACAATAAATTAGTGCTTCATCACACTTAACCCTAATGACAGTGCATCCTTTTTTACAGGATAAACTAGGGCTACAAGTTGTGAGATTCCTAAACTGTCCTTTGACGTGTTCCCCAAGTTTCGTTGGCAAAGAAGCTTTTAGATTGGACCACTTTCAGACTGGACTGGGCCGCTTTCAGGCTGTGTCGCTTCCATTTCACACCTCCAAAGAGTAACTCTGCTCTGTAGTTTCGGAGTGCTCTTCCGTCTAGGTGCTACAAAGTGATCTTTCGCTCAGACTCCATCACTCCGGAGGCTGTCGCTCCAGATAGTTCGTCGTTTTGGAGGTTATCACTCGTCCTTACCATCAACCTGAAACTCCGAATTCGACTAACGCTATGTCCTGGAAAGCTCTACCGTTGCTCTTGGACCATCATGTTGACTATGTCAAGGCAATAATCTGGCTCTACAACTTAACAATTTCCTACTTAGAGACTGATTATTGTCACAGCAGCAACACTCCGTCTCTCCCTTGTACTCCGAGTCTCAACTCAGTGATATTTGTTGCGACTCAACTATGGATCTTCACCCTAGAAGACTCACGGAGGCTGAGCAGGTCTTCAACTTCTCCGTCGTGACCACCTTAGTCAGCATGTCTGTGGGATTCTGTCTCGTGTGTATCTTCACAAGTGATAAAACATATCGTCCTTCAGAAAAATGCGGATGAAGACACATCAATGTGTTTGGTTCGGTCATGATAGACTGGATTGTTGGCAAGATTTATAGCACTCTGGTTATCAGTGTGCAGTTGTAGAGTCACCTGCTTCTTGCCAAGCTCTTTCATAAAATCATTTAGCTATATCAACTCCTTGCAAGCTTCTTTCGCTGCAACATATTCAGCCTCCGTCATAGACAAGATGAATATCTTTTGCAATCACGACACCCAGCTCACTGCTCCACTTTTCAAAGTGAAAACATAACTAGTGGTACTCTTCCAACTATCTATATCACCCGCAAAGTCGGAATCTACATATATGTGCAGAAGAATATCTGTGCCAATATAGCACGGTGCCATATCTGAAGTCCCTTTCAGATATCTCAAGATCCACTTTAAAGCTCTGCAATGCTCCTTCTCGAGATTGCTCATGTACTTGCTGACAACTCCCACCGTTTGAGCAATGTCTGCCACGTACAGACTGTAGCATACATAAGCTGCCCACAGCTAATGCATATGGCACCTCTGACATGAGAGCCTTCTTATCTTCTGTTATCAGAGTCTGTACCTTTAAGAGCTTGAAGTGACCTCCGAACGAGATGTTCACAGTTTTAGCATCTGACATGTTAAACCTTTTCAGTACCTTCTCCACGTACTCGGCTTATGATATTTTCAAAATTCTTTTTTCTCTCTCTTCTGATCCTCATTCCAAGAATATTTTTTGCTAGACCCAAGTCTTTCTGAGAATTCTTACGCCAACATGGCCTTGAGATTCACAATATCCTTCATGCTTTATCCTGCAACAAGCATATCATCTACATACAGTAGTATGATGTAGAAATTCTCACACTACTTGGAATAACAATAATGATCAGTCTGCAGTCTTGTGAATACACTGCTCACCATGAACCTGTCAAACTTCAGATATCACTGTCTTAGAGCCTGTTTCAAGCCATAAAGATTTTTCTTCAGCTTTGCAAACTAACTGCTCTACTTCCAGCATGATATAACCATGTGGCTGTATCATATAGATGTCCTCCTCTAAATTAACATGGAGAAACATAGTCTTATCATCCAGTTGTTCTAGATGTAAGTTCTTTGTTGCCACAATGCTCAGAATAGATCTAATAGTAGTTAGTTTCACAACATGAGAGAAAATCTCGATAAAGTCAATACCTTCTTGCTATTGAAATTCCTTCACAACCATCCTCTTGGTGCCATCATGCTCCTCCTTCAACCAGTAGGCCCACTTGTTATGTAGGGCTTGCTTACTTTCAGGCAGTTCAACCAAATCCCATATTTGGTCTTCATAAGAGACTCCATCTCATTATCTATAACAAGCTCCCACTTGACCTTGTCTTCTACTTGTAAATCCTCCTCATAGTCAACAACAGATAGTGAAAGTAAGGAGAGTATCTTTCCAAAGATCCAGTCATTCTGGTTGATCGTTGTTCGGTTCGTACCGAGCAATTCCAAAAGCACAAAGCAAAGAAATGAAAGTAGAAAGTCGTGTGTGGTATTTGGATGAAGTGTACTGTGTAGTCTAGAGTTAACGGGTCATGTCCATGAGGAGAGATGCGATGCAAGCTTTTCAGTATTTTTGTTTCAAAAACAAGTTGAGTTTCTGTTTTTTAAAAGAAAGAAAAAGAAAAGAATATGGTTGGTTAAGAGTTCGGCTTAAAGAGAACTAAAAAGAAAGTTTTAGAAAAGATGAATAAAAATTCAAGTGAAGTGAAATGAGTTTGTTTCAAAAAGAGGAAAGATCCGAGCTCACTAATATTATACTCAACAGTATACTCTTCACTTGAAAGTAAAATGCCTTAATGTGATCATACCAAAAGCTCAGACTTGAAGTTCAAAAAGTGTTTAAGTAAAGCATATGAGATAGATCTTTGGAAAGTTTTAACTTTATTTTGAAACAGTTCATAAGTTGAATGTTAAATTTAAACCATCAAGCAAGCAAGCAAGTATGGAATAAAAACAAGTTAAAGAGATTATTTTTGAAATGAAAGTTTAAAAATCAACACTCATTCTCATGTGCCTTCAAGAACACTCGCAAAAGGCTTGAACTTTAAGCATTCATATGAATCAGCTAGGTTATTTTTCATAAAATCCGATCAAGAGGAGAGGGATAGAGGAGATAGATTAATGACCCCAGAAAAGTCGTTTAGTTGCTCATAATCAAACTTAAACAAAAAGAGAAATAAATGAACGCAAACATACTAAATAAGATCGAGACGTTACGAACGCAAGGTGAATCCTCCTTGATTGTCACGTCAATTGTAGATTACACACTCATTTCCTCTCTCTTACTTCTATGGACTAAACCTAAACAAAAACAGAAGAGAATAACAATAAAAATTATAACTTTTCAACTAACTAACAAGAGTATCCTAACCTTAAAAATAAAAGCTAAATACCTTAGTTCTCTTCGTAGTCTTCTCTGCTTAGCATGGAAGACCATGAAGATAAGAGAGAAGGTGCCAAAAAGAGTAAGAAGATAAAAGAGAAGTCGTTGGCCCAAGGCCTTATCTTTATCGCGATAAACGTGACCAATACTGCGTTTCGGCGGCAGGAAAGTGGTCATTGGATCAGCGCTTTGAGCGCGTGATCCCCTTATTGAGATATATCCATTTCTTCAAATAGGATTTCTTCTAAACCTCTAAATTCAATTATATCTCTCTTGATTACTTTGGCTTAAAAAATCTTATCTAGAAAATCCGGATTTAATTGGATAAATTGAACCATTTCTTCTCTTTCTTAATTAATTACACTTGCATCATTAAACATTAAACTGATTAAATAGCAAAGTTCAATTAATAATAAATATGAAAATGTGATATAAAATTGTAATGCATATGAATAATCAATCGCCTCAACTCGCTTTGGGGTGTCAAAGGTTTTACTCGGAGTTCCTCATTCCCTTCCGGAATGCTCTGAACCTTCTTCTTAAGAACATCATCAAGTTCGACGAATTTTGACTCCGCAACATCTTGTTATTCTGGAGTGCTCCGAGATGCTACTCTGGGATCCTTCTTCGAAGTGCTCCTCTTGTCAGCAAGTCCTTTCACATCTTCTTCTCATTGAATATCACATCCTTATGTCTAAAGATCTTTTGATTTTCTAGATCCCAAAACCAATTTTCTACTCGCTTGTACCGTACCCAATGAAGATGCACCTTTTAGACTACAGATCCAATTTGCTTTTGTGATATGGACCCACATGGACATATGAGATATAATCAAAAATACGCAGGTGGTTTAGGTTTACTTTTTTGTCGGCCCATGCCTCCTCCGATATCCCATAGTTCAAGGGCACTGATGGCTCTCTGTTGATCAGATATATCACCCAGAACTGCTTAGACAATCAGCGTGTATCCGCCGCATGCTCCTGGCCTACTCTAGTATTGTCCTATTTATGTGCTCTGTCACCCAATTCTGATGAGGGTTTCTTGGAACCGTTTTCACTTTATAGATTCTCCAACTCTCGTAAAAACTCTTCGAATCTGCTATCGCAATATTCGTCCCCTTGTCGGACTTCAAGCATTTAAATTTCTGACCTGATTCATTCTCAACTTGAACCAACGATTTCTTGAACACATCGAATACATTTGACTTGTGCTTCAAGAAATAGATCCATACCTTTCTACTAGAATCATCAATAAATTTCACAAAAAAATAAGCCTCTAATAGAGGGAACTGAAGCCTTACCCCATATGTCGTATGAACTAACTCCAACCTGCTGCCTTCAAAGTCTTTCTCACCTTTGAGAAATTGACTCATTGCTGCTTCTCTTAGACTCGATCTTCACTGAAATCTAAGTCGAAAAATTTTAAAGACAACTTATCCTTGGAGAGCATAACCTTCATTTCCTTCTTGCTTATATGTCTAAGTCTCCGATGCCACACTCTAGCAACCAACTCCGATGAAGCAACTGAAATTGATGCTATGAAACAAGGCGCTATGTAGAGGGTACCTTCTTTCTTGTCATGTGCCATCACCATGGTACCTTTCGTTATCTTACACACATCACCTTCGAAAGTGGTCTTCATCCCTCTATTCGCAAGCTGACCAACAAAGATCAGATTTCTCTTCAGTTTCGGTACATGTCTGACATTCCTCAATTTTAACATCAACCCATTAGAGAGGCTAACCATCACATTACCCTTCCTGATAATGTCATATGGTTCATCATCTCCCAAATACACCTTTCTAAGTTCTTTTTTACATAATTTTGAAAGATGTGTCAGGAAGTGGCATGAAAAGAGGCACTCGAATCAATCACCCATGATTCACTGGAACCAACCAAGGAGAGAATCAAAGCATCAAATCTATCACTCTCTGTGACATACGTAAAATCCTTCTCTTTGCTTCTTCCTTCTCCATCCTTCTTCTACTTGCAGTCACTCTGAATATGCCCTTCTCACCACATCACTGATACCCGACACCCCTCCACTTGAAATTTTCTCTTCTTGATTTGGATTTAGACTTGGCATTCTTTTTTTTTCTATTCATTGACCTTCCTCTCCGATCGACACTTAGGGAACTCTCTAATGTCGCAGCCTAGTCTAATCACTTTCTGCACGCCTTTTCGCTGAGAAGTATACCCACCGCATCATCAAACTTTAGTTTTCTTGTCCGAATTGCTCACAGCCATCACAAGACTATTCCAAGCCTCTGACAGACTAGACAATAGAACTAGCGCTCTGATTTTATCATCAAAACTGATCTCAATTGATTCTAACTGGCTTGTTAGCGTGTTGAATTTATTGAGATGCTCAGTGACGCTTCCGCTATCTTCCATCTTCAAGTTGAACAATGATTGAGGTTTTACCTGCACAAAAATACAGAATTTCAGAACTTAGAATAAAGAGTGCAAGTACTCAATAATACCGCAATAACAAGTGGCTATGCGGGTCGTGATCCACAAGGAGGGACTAGCAATGGAAGCTTTTTTTAGCAAGTTCTCTTTTAAGTTACATTCAATGGTTAAAGATCTTTTTTTAGTTCTTTAAAAAAAGGAAAAATAAGTTAAAGTTAAGTGTAATGCCCTGATCCCACGGGTACGGAGACGTTACTGCGATGTATATACGTAGGTCAGAAATACCCTCAAGTATATATGGTAAGCATCAGTACATGCAAGAATCAGAGTACGGAAGCACAGTGGTAATATGATTGAGAAATAAAAGTGATAAGAATTACGTGTAGCTTTGGGCTAACAGGTAATTTAGGCAAAAACTTGATTATAGACAAAAACTTAAGTTTGAGTTTTGAAAGTTTTAAGCAAAGCAAATAAGATAGTTTGGAAAAGTTAACTCTTTTCTTTATGAAATCATCTTGAGTTAAATGTTAAATCATCAAGTATTTCAAGTATGAAATAAAAACAAGTTCAAGAGAAGTTTTAAAAGAAAGAAAAGTTTAAAAATCTAAACCCATCCTCATGTGCCTTCAAGAACACTTTCAAAGAAGAAAGGCTTTAGTTTGGCATGCAAATGATTCATTGGGTCTTTTCATCAAAACCATTCAAAAAGAAGAGGGATCGGAGAGGGAACAATAGTGAGCCCAGAAAAGAAATTTAGCTACTCATGGAAGATGAAAAATAATACATGTAAATTAAGCAAAACATACCCGTGAATTGGAGTGGAAGAAGAGAAAGCTTGATCCTTTTATTGATGTCACTTCAATCTTCAGATTACAATCGCCCAATTCCTCTCTCTCACTGGTATTTGAACTGAACTACAAATTATAAAACAAAGATACAACTTCTATACTATCTAATAAAGAGCCTAAACCTTAAATAAAAAAGAGAAAAACTAAATCTAAGTTCTAGTCCCTTTTCTCTAAACAATACAGTATTTATAGGCAAAAATCAAATAGGGAAGGTCGTACAAAGATAGGGGGAGCAAACGCTCCCCCAACAAACCCTAAACGGCCACAGAAACATGGCTTTTGCTGCATTTCTGTGGCCTTGGTGTGGCCAGGTGGCCACACCACGCTGGAGGGACTCCTTCGTTTGGCGATTCTCTTTTATCTCCTGCTGGTTTTCCCATTTTAGCTCCCGGATGTATCGAAACAGCCTTTGATCTTTTGGATTTAACCACTTGATTTGAAAAGATTCATTTTAACCAGTTTTCAACCTCTTTGATTTGCCATGACCTACCCTGATTTCCTGATTTCGAATTAGTTCTGAATTAAATCAGAATTTGATGGGGGTTTTGGGCTTGTTTCTCTTTCCTATCCTTTAGCAATGAGCCTGCATTTTATAAAGAAAAATAGGACTTATTAATATGACTTATTTAGATAATAAACATGGTAATGTGACAATAAATATGCAATATATATGACCGATCACACCCCACACTTATCTTTTGCTCGCCCTCGAGCAAAACATCAAAACTAATCCTAATCAATTATTAGACCACTTTGCAGGTTACTCGATTGCACTGAGCATGTGCAACAAGCCGTTAAACCTCTAGATTACCCCTAGAGGACGAGTTTTGTCTCGTGAGAGTTTTCAGTAGATTGCACCCACAAAATTCATAAAGAAAGAGAAAAAATGTTAGTATTTTCGAAAAGCATTTTGACAAGAGAAAATATTTGAAGTATATTTGTAAGAGTTCAAGTAATCTATAAGTTATAAGAATATCAAATTTTCATTCCTAGACTTAGTCTCTATTCAAAAACATGTCATCAATCAAAGTAAGGATTCAAATTGTATTTCTCATCTAGTCTATTACTTTACCCTGAGTCATATGCACTATCGTGACTGTGAAGTTTGACTAAGGGTTCTTTAACAATAACTACTATGCCTTATTTACATATATATATTTTTTGTGATATTTATTCCTCAATTCCCTTAGGCTTTCTAATATGCCCATGTAACGAGCCTTTAGTGGATGACACCCAAACTGGACAGTCTTAGAGTACTAGGTGAGAAAACACCCCTAAGGACTTAAACACTCGAGCAGACAATGCTACGAAACCAACGGGTTTTTATTTATAAAATGTACCCCTTTTATGCGTGAATACTTATGCTTTATGAGGCACAAATACCCATTTTAATCAGAGGATTTATATATATAATTTTTTTTAAACTTATCTAATTATCTTTTGCATAAATATCAAGGCTTTCTTAGGCCAAAGTACCTAGCTAATCAATAGTTAGATTTGTTTATTTTTCATAGATATATATTATATATTCTTTTCTTTTTTTCTTTTATAAGGCATAAGAGTTTTTGTCTTTGAACCCTAAGTGTGTAAGTGTATAAGTGTGCATATTTCTTCAAGGTAAAGATCAAGACCAAATTACTTTCATCAATTTTCTTCCTAGCACTGAAAATCAAACAAGTTATCTTATTTGATCAAGTATAAAAAATCCTAATTATGATTTTCCTATTCCTTAAAATTGACTTAATTTCTTACAAAAAAATATATGAAAATATTGTTCTTACCTTTCAAAAAGTTATTATATATATATATATATATATATATATATATATATATATATTTATAACTATATATTTTTTCTTTGTTTTCTTCTTTTTTTTTTCATATATATTAGTTATGTAGAGCCCTCCCCACACTTATCTCATGCATTGTCCCCAATGTATGAAAGAAATGCATAGATGCATGAAATAAAATGGAAAAGAGGAAAGTTACCGATATACTAGGTCGAAAAGACCCATAGCCGTTTCATTTATTGCACCGATTCTAAGAAAGGTTTAAGGCGTTGACCATTTACCTTAAAGTCATTTCCATTCTTGGTGTTGCTGATCTCTACAGCACCGTGTGAAAACACGATTTTTACAATGAATGACCCAGTCCATCTTGATTTTAATTTCCTAGAAAGAGATGAAGCCTAGAATTATAGAGTAAGACTTTTTGTCCAGGGATAAAAGTTTTTCTTATGATGTGTTTATCATGAAAAATCTTAACTCTATATTTAGTGATCTTAGCATTTTCATAGGCCTCATTTCTCAACTCCTCTAATTCAGAAATTTGTAATTTTGAATGTCACTGGTTTAATCAAGTCGAAATTCAACTGCTTGATTGCTCATAGGGCCCGGTGCTCTAGCTCAATGGGTTGGTGGCAAGCTTTACCATAGACTGACATATAAGAAGACATCCCTAAAATCGTTTTGAAAGCGGTCCTGTAGGCCCATAGGGCATCTACAAGTTTGGTGGACCAATCTTTCTGGTTTTGGTTCACAGTCTTCTCCAAGATAAGGTTAACTTGTCTATTAGAAACCTCAACCTGCCCACTGGTTTGAGGATGATAAGGTGTGGACAACTTGTGAGTTATGACATACTTCGCATAAGAGTTTCAAAGGATCTATTGCAAAAGTGAGTGCTATTATCACTGATGACAACACGAGGGATTCTGAAGCGTGAGAAAATGTTCTCTTTCAAAAACTTTATGATAACTTTATTATCATTAGTTCTACTAGGAATGACTTCTACCCACTTGGACACATAGTCCATAGCAACCAATATGTATTGGTATCCAAATGAATTAGGAAATGGACCCATAAAGTCGAGCCCCAAACATCAAAGAGTTCTATTTCTAGAATGGGTTGAGGGGCATCATATCTCGTTTTGAGATCCTTCCTACCATCTGGCATCTAAGGCACGTTTTGTAAAATTCATAAGCATCTTGAACAAAGTGGGCCAATAGAACCACTTTGTAGAACTTTTTCAGTTGTCTTGCGGGAACCAAAGTGTCCACCGCATGTAAGTTCGTGACAAAAGGATAGAACACTCTTAACCTTCTCATCGAGAATGCATCTCCTAATAATTTGGTCAGAACAGTACTTAAAACGATATGGTTCCTCCCAAAAGAAATATCGGACTTGGGATAAGAACCGGTATATATCATTTTTGGACCAATGAGACGGAGTTTGATTTGTGACTAACTAATTCATTATATCAGCAAACCAAGGTTCCCTAAAAATAGCTAAGAGATTTTCATCAGGAAAGTCCTCATTTATGTGCAATTCATTGCATGAAAGTTTGGGAATCGTGAGAGATGGTCAGCAATGACATTTTCTACGCCTTTCTTGCCTCGAATCTCAAAATCGAATTCTTGAAAAAGGAGGATCTAACGAATGAGTCGGGTCTTGGCATCCTTCTTCATCATGAGGTACCTAAGCGCAGAATAATCGGTGAAAATGGTGGTTTTGGACCCTAGTAGGTAGGGACGAAATTTCTCTAAGGCAAACACTATTGTCAAGAATTCTTTCTCAGTAGTAGTGTAGTTTAATTGAGCATCGTTAAGAGTCCTACTAGAGTAGTAAATCACGTGCTGCTTGTTATCAATGTGTTTTTCTAGGACAGCGCCTATGGCAAAATCAGAAGCATCGCACATGATTTCGAACGGCTTAGACCAATCCGGTGTAGATATGATTGATGCAGAAATAAACTCTTTCTTAAGCTTCTCCAAGAATTTATATATTCAGCATCGAAAGTGAAGGACACATCCTTAGCTAACAGATTAGTCAAGGGCCTAGCAATCTTGCTAAAATCCTTGATAAATCTTTGGTAAAATCGGCGTGTCCTAAGAATGATCTAATATCCTTCACGCATTTGGGCATGGGAAGCTTAGCAATAACCTCAATTTTGGCTCTATCCACTTCAATTCCCTTCTTGGAGATTTCATGACCCAAGACAATTTCATATTTTACCATGAAGTGGCGTTTCTCCCAGTTTAGTGTCAAATTTTTCTTAGCACAACGTTAGAGGACAAGTTCTAAATGATGGAGACATTGAGTGATGAATCCCTGTAGATGGAGAAATCATCCATGAAGATCTCTAAGAATGTTCTATCATATCAGAAAAAAGACTCAACATGTAATGTTGAAATGTTGCTGGGGCATTGCACAAGCCGAAAGGCATTCGACTATAAGCAAATGTCCCAAATGGACATGTGAACGTAGTCTTTCTTAGTCCTCAGGAGCAATAGGAATCTGATTATACCCCGAGTAACCGTCCAAGAAACAGTAATACTCGTGGCCCGCCAAACGTTCAAGCATTTGATCAATGAAGGGGAGTGGAAAATGGTCCTTACGAGTTGCAGCATTAAGTTTCCTATAGTCAATGCAAACTCGGATCTTCGTGGAAAGTCTAGTTTGAACCAACTCTTTGTTCTCGTTTTCCACTTTGGTGAAACTAGATTTCTTTGGAACCGCGTGGACAGGACTGACCCATTGGCTATCAAAAATGGGATATATTATCCCATTGTCTAAAAATTTCACAATTTCAGTATGAACATCCTCTTACATTATAGGGTTTAACCTACGCTGCGGGTCTCTTTTAGGTGTGGCATCTTCATTGAGATGATGCGATGTTGAACGATGGTTGGACTTAATCCCTTTATATCAGTCATAGTCCAACCAATGGCTTCCCTATATTTTCTTAGAATTGCTTTAAGATCTTCTCTTGCCCATTATTTAAATGGGAGGCAATGATGACAGGAAAGGCCTCTTGTTCGCCTAGATAGATGTACTTGAGATGCGCAAGTAAGGCTTTCAATTCTAAGGAAGAGGAAGACTCACTGGAAGGATGAGTTAAATTAGTTGGCTCCATATTTGGTGAAATAGGGTTCGAGGCCCAATTCATAACAGACTCAATAACCTGATCAAGATTAAAGTCGTCAGACTTTAACCCGAAGTCACACTCAGTTTCTAATTCCAATTCTTCCCTGTGTTGACTTGTTAAGTTCTCTATGAGGTTGACTTCAAATGTTTGGTCTTCAACATTACGGGGTTGTTTTCCTAGGTTGAAGACATTGACTTCTTTAGTCATGTCCCCAAAGATTAACCTCATGCACCCATTCCTACAATTGATGATGGCATTGGCAGTAGTAAGGAATGGTCGCCCTAAGATAACATGAGTTTGAGCCCTAGGATTGGACACAGGTTGTGTCTTTAGAACTATGAAATCAATAGGGTAAATAAACTCCCCGACCCGGATAAGGACATCATTAATTTTCCTTTTGGAACTTTAACTGAACGGTTAGCCAGTTGGATAGTGACTCGAGTTGGACTAAGATTACCCAACCCAAGTTGTTGATAAACTAAGAATGGAAGCAAATTGATACTTGCTCCCAGATAAAAAAGTGCACGACTAATCTCGGTTTGTCCTATGGTGCCCGGCAATGGTGGGACAACCTGGATCCTTGTACTTGACAGGGACTGGACCCGACAGTAGCTCACTAATGTTAGTGGCTAAGAAGACCTTTTTGGGTACATTAGCCTTTTCTTCTTGGTGCACATATCCTTAAGAAACTTAGCATAGGATGGGATTTGTTGGATGGCATCAAGAAGTGGCACATCTATCTTTACTTGATTGAAGATCTCAATTATCTTATCCATGTGTAGATTTCGCTTGTTGTTTTTCAGCCTATTAGGAAATGGTACTATAGGCTGGTGCACCTGACTGGTGACTTATCTTTTTTAAATTTGTCAGATTTGGAAGGATTGGGATTAGATGAGGTGGATGCTTGATTGTGGTTGTGCTGAATGGGATTAGGTGGTGTTGATACTTGATTATCAACTTTCTTTCCTGACCTCCATGTATGAACAATATTACATTAATTCATTGATTGATTTTCAACCAAATGAGCATGTGAGAATTCTTAGGATTTATTATTGGCTGACTAGGTAAGGTACCCTTTTGTCTCTCATTCTATGGACTGGCTAATTGGCTCATTTGAACCTCTAGCCTCTGTATAGTTTGCATGAGAGAATCTTAGTTCTTCATGTATCTTTCCATGTTTCTCTCAAAGTCAGTTATTCTCCTTTCTAGTTAAGGATTCTGAGAGGAAGATTGTGGAGCTTGGTTGGAAAAATTTTATTGATAGTTTGAAAAGTTAGGTGGATGGTTGGAGAATTATGATGGAAATTAGAAAAGTTAGGTTGACAATTTGAAGAATTATAGATATGATGGAAGTGGCTTGCATGATTTGACCGTGAGTGGTCATTATTATTTTGGCTCCATGAGAAATTCGGGTGATTTCTCTAGTCAAGATTGTACGTTGGTGCGTAAGGGTTATTGTTCGGCCTTAAAAAGGCCGCATTCATTGGTTCAGGGTATTGTTGCTGAGCCTGAAACACAAGACACTCCTCAAACACATGATTCATGGCTTGACAGTAAGTACAGCCCGGAGTTGAAAATTGGTTTGGGCTAACTTGATTGACTAGACTTAGTTCCTTAGTTTCTAAAGCTTCTAGTCTTCTCGCTAGGTTAGCTAACTTAGCATCATTAGCTATGGATGATTCAATAGAATGGAGACCTCCTTTTGAAGAGATGGAGTTTGAGTTCCTCGAGGTTTTACTAGTAGGTTCCCATTGGATGGTATTTTCAGCTAGATTCTCATATAAATCCCATTCTTCATTTCATGCTTCTACAAGAATCCCCCTTGGCACATGCTTTCTAAGAAGGTCTTGGTAGAATAGTCTAAATCGCCATAAAGAATTTGACATTGTCACCATTTCTCTAGTCCATGATGAGGACATTGGACAAGGAGGTTTTTAAAACTTTCAAAGTACCTCCAAAACGGTTCAC
The DNA here is from genome assembly GCA_038442645.1 of Agave tequilana. Lineage (NCBI taxonomy): Eukaryota > Viridiplantae > Streptophyta > Magnoliopsida > Asparagales > Asparagaceae > Agave > Agave tequilana. The sequence continues at coordinate 41,048 of JAVJIF010016924.1, read as the reverse complement.
AAGGTTCTTACTTGAATTGCATGATGTTCTTCCTAATGAGAGCGGTCTTATGAATTGGATAGAATTTCTTCAAGAAGACCTGAATGAAACCATCCCAAGATGTGATAGAGCCGACAAAACCATTTCTTGGCTAAGTCTTTAAGAGCGAAAGGGACAAATCTCAACCTAATAGCATCATCTATAAGGTGTGAGATTTTCATCATTAGACATACTTCCTCAAATTCTCTTATGAAGGTAAGTATCTTCGGACTCTAAGCCATGAAACTTGGGGAGTGTGTTGATGAACTGAGGCTTGAGCTCAAAATTGTATTCATCAACTGATGGAAGTTGGATGCAAGATGGAAGTGAGGTTCTAATGGGATATAACCTATCCTACAAAGATGTCGGTTGAGCCATAACCGGATCTGGTCTTGGTTCAAACTTGCGTAGTGATGTGTTTCTAGTGATGAATTAGGGTCTCTTGACCACACTTGCATACACAAATACAATCACAAACAAGTTTACCAATAGTCAACAAAAGTGATCAACCAAGTCTAATCTAAGGTAACCTTGATCTAGACAACTCCTAACTGGTTGATTGTCCACCGGAGGTATAATGCAGACTTTGACCACAAGCTAATCAGCCAGGTCAGGGTAAGATTGGTGAGAGGTATCCGCGTAAAAGCGACGGGCCTAATTAAGTCAAACCACTAACCTTCGGGGTTTCGCCCCTCAATCCCTTTCCTAGACACTGATTTGGCATGAGTCAAATTCTAACATCTTCCCCCTTAGGATAATCTCCTAATGAGTTCGAGATGTCCCTAAGGCCAACATCTATCAGATTTTAAATTAGGCTTAGGCTGTGCGTAATTGGAGATGGTTTGTGGGCTAAGGAAGGGTAATGACTTCCCCACTTTTCTTGATTTGGGTTTTGCCCTTAGAATTGATTGTGCAAAGTGTGCAAGGTATAGGAAAGTAACATTCAAAAGCAAATATCACCTAAGAATGTTTCCTAAACTATATGCTATGCATATGTACCTTGTCTCCAGCTATCTTCAACAGTAATTATAAAATAAACGTAATTAGACAAATGCCTAGAATGCAAGTCTAAACGTTTTTTTAAACAATTAACAATCACTCGGATTATTGTTGTATTAAAAATAGGAATTGTGAATATCAGATATAGGAAGAATAATAACACAAAAAAACTTTATTTTTGCAAGCAATATGTCCCGCAAAAAAGAGTTTTTAGTGGTCCATAAATTTTTAAACTTGCGCTGCAATTTCTTGAAATTATGTTTCCTACTTTCGAGAGTAGGTGCACAGAATACCAAGTCTTTTCCTGCAAAGCTTGAGTGCTAAATCTGAATCTTGACGTCCCTTAAATAAAACATCAAACTTGTTAGAAAATAATTACACCGTTCCCTCTCCGGCAACGGCGCCAAAAATTGATTGAGAAATGAAAGTGATAAGAATTACTGTGTAGCTTTGGGCTAACGGGTCGTGTCCACGAGGAGGAATACGATAGAAGCTTTTCGTTACTTTGTTAAGTAATAAAGAATGGAGTTTGTTTTTTAGTTGAAAAGAGAATGGAGAGAAGGGAAATGATTAAAAGAAAAATTGTATACTTAGAGAAGGCTTTGGAAAAGGTGATTAAAAGCTTGAAGAGTGATTTGTTGTTTTTAATATAAGAAGAAGATTTGGGCTCACTATCTCACTACTTAACAATGTGTTCTTCTCTGAAATTCTTAATGCCTCAATTTGATCATAGGCAAAAACTTAAGCTTGAGTTTAGAAAGTTTTAAGCAAAACAAATAAGATAGTTTGAAAAAGTTAACTCTTTTCTTTATGAAATCATCTTGAGTTGAATGTTAAATCATCAAGTATTTCAAGTATGAAATAAAAACAAGTTCAAGAGAAGTTTTAAAAGAAAGAGAAGTTTAGAAATTCAAACCCATTCTCATATGCCTTCAAGAACACTTTCAAAGAAGAAAGGATTTAGTTTAGGCATACAAATGATTCATGGGGTCTTTTCATCAAAACCATTCAAAAAGAAGAAGGATCGGAGAGAGGAACAATAGTGAGACCAGAAAATGAATTTAGCTACTCATGGAAGATGAGAAACAATACATGTAAATTAAGCAAAACATACCCATAAATTGGAGTGGAAGAAGAGAAAGCTTGATCCTTTTATTGATGTTACTTCAATCTTCAGATTACAATCGCTCAATTCCTCTGTCTCACTGGTATTTGAGCTGAACTATAAATTATAAAATAAAAATACAACTTCTATACTATCTAACAAAGAGCCTAAACCTTAAATAATAAAGAAAAAAAAACTAAATCTAAGTTCCGGTCCCCTTTTCTCTGAAAAATACAATATTTATAGGCAAAAACCAAATAGGTAAGGTCGTATGAAGATAGGGGGAGTGTAAACGGCCGTAGAAACGTGGCTTTTGCCGTGTTTTCGTGGCCTTGGTGTGGCCAGGTGGCCACACCAGGTTGGAGGGACTCCTTCGTTTGGCGATTCTCTTTTATCTCCTGCTAGTTTTCCCGTTTCAGCTCCCGGATATGTCGAAACAGCCTTTGATCTTTTTGTTTTAACTACTTAATTTGAGAAGATTCATTTTACCGGTTTTCAACCTCTCTGATTTGCCATGACCTGCCCTGATTTCTTGATTTCAAATTAATTCTGAATTAAATCAGAATTTGATTAGCTTTTGGGCTCGTTTCTCTTTCCTATCCTTTAGCAATGAGCCTGCATTTTATAAAGAAAAATAAGACTTATTAATATGACTTATTTAGATAATAAACATGGTAATGTAACAAATAAATATGTAATATATGTGACCAATCAAAATATGCATTCCTACAATAATAGCAAAAGTACACAGTTATTATAAGGCATGATATAATATCTCAAGAATATAAAATCACCAAGAAGCGCATAAGCAAGATGTACAATATTAAAAACGGGAAAGTACTCATGAGTAGCAATATGAGAATCTCGCGAGCCGATCAAGGGGAGGCTGGAAGAAAGAGGGTTCAGACCGGCGACTGCTAATCCACGCTTCCACTGCGCCACTCTGATCAGGTACAACAAGGCTACCACGATCCAGACTCCAGGATCCGGACATGAGGATCCAGGGTTGTCAGAAAGCAATCCGCGAGTACATATAATAAAGCCAGTTGGCGTGCTCAAGCAGTCACATGTGTACATGATCAAGTGATGTGGATCAGGCATACATGTACAAGCAATGACAAGTAACATAAAGGAAATTAAAGGAACGATAGTAAATCATGTATATCGATAAGTCTTAATCGGAAAGAATGCATATAAAATGATGTTGAGAGCATAGGTACAAATAAACATGCGCAAAATACATTAAACATGCGATAAATACAAGTATGGAAAAACTAATTGTATAAGCTCAGATTATAAATTCACGAGATTGATACGTCAAGGGGATAATCAAAATAAGGAAACCCTCAACTATATATTACATATCCCATGTCACCAACATCTGAGTTCATACAACTTGAGTTACCCTTAGAGTAACAGAACTAGGGTGTGTCTATAGTAATTATTGTGCCACATAAATCATATGTCATAAAGTAGGGTGTTAACTCAGGGCATAACACTATAACTGGAGAATATAAAGATGTTGTATTTTAAGTTATTCAATAACTATAATCAGTACCGTTTGATATTTTAATCGCCTCCCTACTAGCGCCTCACATCACTGATAGTCTATACTAGAATTCGCACTCTAGTAGAACTTACTCGGGTCTGATATGTGAGTACCAGGACCCGAACAAAGGAGAGTCCAAATATCACACATTCATAATATTATTACTGTTTGGGTGTTACGTTCTTATATTATTCTTGTCCCTTTCCACTGGCGTCCCACAACAACGACAGTTCACGCTGGAACCCGCACTTCTAGCAGAACTCATCCGAACTCTGACACGCGGGTACCATTATTCAAATAGGGGATCGACCAATAACATATGCTCCAGGCGTTATTATTGTACATGTATGTGTGTGTGTGTTTGTGTTAATAGGCACTGAGAATGCTTATCACGCTAACACCATGCAGCACAGGCAGGAGGGAGGAGGTAGCCCCACAGATTTAAGAGGTGGTTACCACAGATTCAGAGGTGGCCCCACCACGTGTATGGTGTGACACTTTGCTCCATGTGGCACCTTGTTCTGAGGGTTGATTCCAGAGGTAGCCCCACAGATTCAAGAGGTGCCCCCATAGATTCAAGAGGTAGCCCCCACCATGTGTGTGGTGTGGCACTTTACTTTGTGTGGCACTTTGCTCTGTGTAGGGAATGGATTCCAGATGTGGCCCCTACAGATTCAAGAGGTGGCCCCCACCACGTGTATGGCGTGGCACTTTGCTCCGTGTGGCACTTAGTTCCATTCAAGATCCGCCGAACGCTAGCACGATCGTGGGATACATCGTCGTCATCCCGACACCAGGCATGCTCTGCCGGACGCCAGTATGACTGTGCTATTAACAGAGTAACAGTGCAGGGGATATGAGTATAGGGGATACAGAAGTTTAGGAGTACAGGGGTTCAGGAGTACCAGAGGTTTGATAACAGTATAATAATCATGCCAAGTCCCCGTAAAAGTAATAATCATGAAGATGCCACGAAATACAAGTGTCAGGTATAATAGTGTCCAGTCAGGTATCACATTATTAAGTCAAACGTGTCAGTACCAGGTGATAGCATATGTCAAGTAAGTGATAACATGTCAATGTCAAGTGTCATATATCAGGTGTCAGGTATCAGGTGTCAAGTGATAACATGTCAAGTACTGGTGTCAGATATCAAGTATCAGGTATCAGTGTAGAGTGTCCAAAAATCACTGAGGATAAGTCATCAGAAAGCAGAGTCTAAACTCCAGACACAAGGCTAATCATAGCCATTACCGCAGCACCAAGACGCGAGAGTCGAAATTCGCGTCTCAGCATGCTGCAGTAGCATCACTATAGTACTAAGACGTGAGGGTTGAAACCCGCGTCTCTACTTTCCCTCAATGACCAAGACGCAGAGCCCGAAGCCCGCGCCTCGCACGAAGCTTGACGTAGAACTTGAAGCTCATATTTTAACCAAATGCAAAGTTCAAGCGTTACCTCAACGGCTAAACGCGAGGCTCGAAGCCCGCGTTTCAACTACAGAGGAACCCTGCTTCTTGGTTATAACTGCCCTCATTATTGGGTCAATTACTGCCCACGTAATGAGGGAGTTAACCCCCATTATGGAGTGTTTTTAGGGGACACTTTTACCCCCTGAAACCTCTATAAATAGCCCAGTTTGTTATGGAAGTGGGGTTACAGAAAATTTCTTTGGTCAGAAGAACTTCGGTTGTAAGCCGTAAAGGACCAAGATCTCCAGCTAAAGGAAAGAGAGAGTTCAACTCTTCTAACAACTTGTTGTGTACAAATTTATTTTTTGTCTACAGTTTCTTTGAGATTTTTGTTGGACAGAAGCTGTGTTACTTCGTCCACCATTCAAAGAGAAGATTCCCAAGAGGTCCTGACGTTCACCTGGTTAACGAAAAATAAGATCCACTTTGCATTGTCACATCAAGAACCCAACATTAAATAAAGGGGAGATTTGAACTTGAATATCTCCCCCCTCTTGTAAAAGGATTATTGATCTGTTGTAATTTTCTTTACAATCAAATAAAGAATTTACACCTCGATCTTCAATTTTTCCCACCAAACAAGAGATGGCGACTCCGCTGGGGACCACTTTCTCTACCGATGAACAAGTTGTGGTGCAAGGTGACGTCACCTACATGGGAAAAATGGTCGAATCACTTATCGTCGAGTTCGACGGGGCAAAGTATGAAGAGTTCATCTCTTCTGGCTCCAAGAGCCCTAGGACGCGACAGTACCACAAGGTTTCCTTGAGGACTCGCTCTCAAGCCCGCTTTGCGATCCCTTCAGATGCGACTGACAAGAAGAGTGCCATGGCTAACCACATCACACATGACACCCGCGTCAACACCTCCCATGAGACCCGTGAGGTTCACGTTGCTGATATTCAGCCCGTTCATGCCCGTACTCTTCCTCAGTTCCAAGTTACCGGGGGTTCCCAGCAACCTGTACGGCGTAACCGGAACGCTGAACGTCGACAGAGATGACGTACGCGTCAATTATAGGCGCAAGAAGCTGGACAACCATCTGTCCAGCATATACAGAACGCGAGGCTCAAGCCCGCGTCTCTTCTGAGTTGCGTCAGACGCAAGAAGTCCGCGTATGGAGACCAAAACGTGAAGCCCAACAGGCTTGCATTTCTGAGCCTTTACTTCCCAAACGCAACGTTCAGCAGCACAAGGGCTATGCTCCTTCTCAGAGATACGAGACCTGCGTCTCTACAACCAGATGCGGAATTGAGAAAACCCGCGTGTCTCAACCGTCGCTGACCAAACGCGACAATCAGCAATGTGAGGTTCGCGTCTCTGCTCAGCTGAGGCACGGGACCCACGTTTCAAAGTGAAAACGCAAGAGCTGCGCCTGTTCTGCACAACGCGAGCTCCACGTTTCTGAACCCTGCGTCTCAGATTCTTGACGTAAGGGTGACTCTCAGAAGCTGAAAAGCCCTCGACAACCCTGGGCCAATCTCTTTGATCCCCTCCCACGGATCTAAGAGATTATTTGAAAAAAGAAAAGGTGTGCTAATCAGATCACTCCATCTTGTTACTGTGAATGACTCATCACGACAATGTTCTCTGAATGCAGCTGCAGCTCACATACAAGCAAACCGTCGGAATTTAGAAGATTGACCTCGACCTTCCGATCAACCAACAGGTATCGCTCCCACGGAAGGAGAGCCTTCTCTGACGTGGAGTACCCGGAAGTCACTGCAAACATGGCGAGCAGAAGTAGGAGAAAACAACTGGCGGTCAACTTGAGTCGACACGAAACCAGAAGGAGTGTATTGGCATACTCGCACTCGGACTGGTACGATCGCCCCAATCAATACAGTGCCCTAACTCGGGGCATTGAAGTGAATCACACTCCACTATTGCAGAATCGCACGCCTCGAACTCTTCCATAGAGAAGGAAGCCTTGCGTATATGACAAATACTCTCGAGGAGACGGCCAGGCGCTTTGAACAGCAAGTTCAGGTCCAGAGGGAACAATTTGATATGATTCGCACTCAACAAGAATCTATCGATACCCTCAAGCAGATGCTCGCACAATTGCTTGAAGATAAGAGGAAGTCAATCGACAAAACTTCTTCTAAGAAGTCTGAAGGCAAACGAAAAGAAGGAGAAAGTTAATCTTCTATACATATCGAGGAGAAGGAGCAATCTAATTCTGAGTCGTCTAAATCCTCGTCTAAGGAGGAAGGCAACCCGGAGAATAGGGGTATTCATTCAAAAAGAATGAGTCGATTGGAGCAGCGTCTGGAAGCCCTTACCAACTGAAAAGGCCTCAAAGAAGCAGGAGTGGTCCAGCCATATCCGGCTGAGTAGGACCTTGTTCCATACCCTCCTAAGTTCAAAGCTCCGACCCTACATGCTTTCGATGGCAAAGGGTCACCAAACCAACACATTTACTACTTCAAGTCTCAGACAAGAAATATGGTAGATAATGATGCCATCTTGGCACGTTTATTCATCGGCACTCTAAAAGGGCTCGCCTTTGAATGGTTCATGAAACTCCCAGAAGGCTCTATTAAAAATTGGGGTGATTTAGAGAAGCTCTTCCTGACACGCTTCTTTGAAGATGACTCGGAGATTACAATGCCTACTCTCCTGGTCACAAAGCAGCGAAAGGGAGAGTCAGTCAAAGCATTTGTGGAGAGATTTTGGAATATGGCGCTCGATGTCCTAGCGGAATGACCCAGGCCACCCTGGTAGAAACATGCCGTCACAATCTACAAACTTCACTCCTAGCCCAAATAGGAGTTGCTGAAAGCCACATCTGGAAGCAGTTGGTCCAGCAAGGTGAACAGGCTGAAGAAATTATCATCAGGGTTAGGGCGGAAGAAAACAAACCAAATCCGAAAAGTTGACAAGGCACATGCCAGAAACATCTTTTCAATCAAAAAGAAAAGATACATTGGCGACAGAGATAAAATCCCCCGTCAAACCTCAACCGGCTAGGGGAGGTGGTTCTTCAAGTCAGCCACGTGCCAACAAGCAGTATTCCTTCAAAGACGAGCATGCCGATTCGTTGTTCAAGTACTCAACAAGAGCAACAGATTGAAGCTTCCTGAAGCTAGACGTCTGAAAAAGTCGGCAAGTCCAACAATCCTAACTACTGCTTATATCATAGGATGCTAGGGCACCCCACCAAGAGCTGTTATGTCTTCAAAGATATTCTTCAAGCTCTAATCAATGCGAAGTACTAAAGCTCCATCCAGAGCAGAAGAAAGTGATGGCTAATATGACATCATTTCTTCAGTTTGAAAAATAGCCTCCAACACCGTCCGGAGTAATTTCCATCCCATAAGGAGAACTAAGAATGATCAATACGGACCCACATCATCAGTGGGAAAAAGTTTTGTACCTATCTCTACACCTCAGGGAGAAATTATGTTGGTTCATCCCGACCTTGTGCATGGCCAACAGTGGACTACTGTTACCAACAGAAAGTCCAAAGGCAAGGCAAAAGCTTCACCCTGCAATGTGGAGTTCGTTTCTTCCCGGAAAGCAAAAATCAATGTTCCCTCACTAACTAATTTGGAAGAGAAAACAATTGTCCTTTCCGCAGAGCTCAATAAACCGCTCAAGGCAGAAACTCATTCAGGTCAGTCGTATTTAAAAAAGTACGACGAGATGATGGCAAGCCCTCCTAAACCTTCTGCAGAGTCAGACAAGCCCTCCGCGAAGCAACAGGTGGTGAAACAAAGAGAGCTTTAGTTTTCCAAGGCTCTCCCAAAGGACAATGCGGAAGGATCCACAACACCTTACTACTTTGACGTCATGGCTCAATTGGCCAATATCCCGGCCAAAATCACTTTTTAGAGCTCCTGAGACAATCAAAGTTAATAAGAGAAGCTCTAAGGGAATCCCTAGCTGATGCTGAGGTCTTCATGGCCCAGATCCTGGCTGGACCACAGGAGGAAGATGTAGAGAATTGTTTCCATGCCTCCCAAAATGCCCCCTGCATTACCTTCACGACAGATAACATGCAGGTTAAGGGAAAATATGATCAGCCCTTGTACTTTACAGGGTATATTGGATCATTTGAAGTGAGCCGCATTTAGGTAGATCCAGGATCCGCGTTGAGCATCATGCCTCACCGGTCATGCAACGCTTAAGGATCCCACCCACCGATTGAGCACCACCCAAACTACCATCTATGGTTTCAACGCCAATGGCACGCCCTAATGGGGAAGATCAAGCTCAAATGTCAGATTAGGGACTAAGGTCTGAAGTGACATGCTATGTAATCGACGCTGACACTTCATACAATTTGCTACTCGGACGACCGTGGATTCATCGTAATTTCATCGTCCCCTCTACTCTCCATGAAGTCATGAAGTACATTGGCGGAAGTAGGAAAGTCCGAATGTTTATTGCCGAAGGCATCCGTTCAAAGGAGTAGAGAATTATTTCACAGACTCCCTCCTGTACCAAGACTCTCTGGAGACGAACGAGAATCCACAGCCACAGGAACCAGACTCTGATAATGAAGCTGACATTGAGCGAGAGGTGGAAGAAGAGTGCATGTGGGAATTGAATCCACTTGTAACAAGCATTAATAAGCTCGATGTTAATAACACCGCCGATGATATAGGCAAGTGGTATATTAATGAAGAGTTGAATTTGGCTTACTCTGTGTTTGCTTCTGATTCAGTGCCATCAGACATTAGTACCGAGGTGGATGAAGACCCCTGGTCGGCAATAGATGCTCTGACGTCATTGCATGTACCAATGAAGTCTTCCTTCAAAATGTACCAAGATGTCGGTGATGCGCAAGAATCAGTATTCATGGTCCTGGCAAGGCGCAAAGGCCAAAAACCAATTCTTTTCGAAAGAATTAAGTCTAAATTGATGTCTCGCAAAGACTCGGAAAGCGAGAACAAATCTCCTCAGTTCTCTCATTATGAGCCCAATGTACTCAAAATGATGAAGAGGATGGGGTATGATCTAACAAATGGTCTTAGTTTGAATTTGGCAAAGGAAGAAGATCACTACTTCGATCTTTCATTCCGAAAGGGAAGACCCCTGACTATTACCATCAAACTCGCAAGGGTTTAGGTTATGTGTTGACTCCAATTCCATCAGCCTTTGAGTCTGAAGAGTCATTATACCATAATTACTCAACTGGCACGTCATCATGAGAGTCGAACGTTAGTGTTGGCAACCTCTTCGGAGAACTTTCAATAAACATGGTTTCAACAAGCCACCTCGAAGATGGAGATGAAGAAATGATCCAGTCGGATACAGATCCTTAGATCAAACACCTAAATACTCTCTGGGATATTCGCTTTGAACAAAGCGAACCACCCACAGAAGATAAGGTCACCCAGATTAATCTGCGAGATGAGGCTAATCCTAAGCCCATCTTTATAAGCGGAAGCTTATCACACTCCGAGAAAGAAGATCTAATATCTCTTATGCGAGAGTATATAGATATTTCACTTGAAATTACGAGGACATGCCTGGGCTTGATCCTAGAGTGGCTATGCATCGCCTTAACATTAATTCAGATGTGAAGCCAGTCAAACAGCAACAACGACGGTTTCGTCCAGAAATAATGGAAGCAATCCAATCGAAAGTCAAAAAGTTTATAGACTCTGGCTTCATTAGTGAAGAGCAACACCCTGATTGGGTAGCCAATATCATCCCCGTTATCAAGAAAAATAGGAAGATCTGGATTTGCATCGATTTTCATGATCTAAATGAAGCCTGTCCCAAAGACGAATCCCGTCTCCCAATCACGGATGTCATGATTGACAATACGTACGGGTTTGAACGAATGTCCTTTATGGATGAATTCTCAGGGTACAATCAAATCAAAATGTACCCTGATGATGAAAAATATACTTCTTTCAGGATACCACTGGGGTATATTGCTATACTATCATGCCCTCGGACTGAAAACGCTAGGACAACATATCAGAGAGCTATGAGCACAATTTTTCACAAACACATGTGTAAAACAGTGGAATGCTATGTTGACGACATTGCAGTAAAAAGCCGCGCTAAGGGCAACCACATAGCAGATCTGAAGACAGTTTTTGAAATCATGCGGGCATATCAGTTGAAGATGAACCCCACCAAATCTTTCCTGGGGGTAGCCAGCGGTAAATTTGATTAGTAGTAAAAAATGCATAATTGTCATCATATTACCATCACATTTGCACATTTATTCATATTATAATGCACATTTATTAATATTTTGTTATTTAATGTGTGCAGGCCTCGAATTATTATTTTAATAATAAATAAAGCTTAAAAGATCCCAAAAGCCCAGATCCAAGCCCATGTTTGAAGCCCAGGTGCAAAAGCGCAAATATCAATTGTCAAAGTGCAAATATACAAGGGCTAAAGTTGCAATTATTAAAGATGAGGGAAGGATAGAATTCTATCCAACCCTAAACTCTTGCAGGATGAGCATAAAAGCCAAAGATAAGAAGGAAATTCGTGGATAAAAGATTTGGGATATTTGAGATCAAGGTAACTTGATTTCTAAGTTATCTCGAAATCCCAAGATGAAGAGCCAGGATCACACTTCCAGAAGCAAACGCCCAGATGAACGGATCGGGAGAGGCCACGCGCCAAAGCGCGTGGCCAGAAGAGCCAGTTTTGCCGCAAAATTGCGGCAAAAACCAGGATTTTGCGGCAATTTAGATGAGATCAGTTTCCAGTTTTTGTGGGCAGGTTTATCCAGGACTCTTCGGCCTTCTGCACCTATAAATATCCCTGCAGGCGCAGCAGAGGGGGCATCCAGAGACGTTTTAGGGTTTTCTTTTAGCTATTTCTCTTTAAATTTCAAGTAAGTTGTAATTTTTATTTCAAGCACATTGTGGAAGAAGGAGCTTGTATTTGGGAGACGTTCATCGAATAAAGGTTACCTTTTCCTATTTAATTTTCTGCTATTGTTAATTTTATTTGTGATCTCTCTTGTTTTCTTTTTAATCTGTGATCTCTTCTGGTTTTCTTTTTCTTTGCTTCTTTGCAATCTTTCATATTAAATAAAATAAAAAAAATAAATAAATTGGAAAGAAAAAAAAAGAATGATGATGAACTAATTTCCTTTAGTGGTTTGCTGAGATTCTTAAAGCAACCCTAGAGCTGTTAAGATTTGATCGGATTGAGGACACCTCTAGAAATCCTAGGTTTAATAATAACTTTTCTTGAAGATCAAACAAATAACTAGACTTCTTAATCTAGGATGCATATAAAAAGACCCTTCATGACTTCAAACTTAAGAACTAGGACAGCCTAACTTTAAGCTTAATCTTCTATTAAGCTGTACCTAGATGTTAGGATGAACCATAGTTTGGTTTTTAAGTAATGTAACTTTGTTAGAGTCTAGTATTGGTTTTTCTTGCTTGAATTAGTCTTAAAAACCTAGGGTAAATTACATATACTTCAATGTGATGATCAATCTCCTTAACTTGCAATAGGGTTGTGGTAGAAGATCAGCAAAGCCACATCTTTCATATCATATATCTCAAATCTAATCACTTCTTCTCTTATTTTGAAGTTAAAGAGGAATCGGGTCGAAAAGCTTGCATCGCATCCTTCCCTGAGGATCACGACCCGCTTGAGCCCTTGCTACAGCGGATTCGCATTGAGACTAAGAAATCTGAACTTTAATTCTTTTTATTCTTAAAATCTCAATCAAATTTTTGGCGCCATTGCCGGGGAAGGAACGGCACGATTTCCTCCATCTAATCAATTTTTATTCTTTCTGTTTGCAGATACAGAAAACAGGAAAAAAAAAAGCAGCAGCAAGGACACATAGCTTCCCAGTGCCTCTGCCCTCGAAGGCAGAGCACCAGGGCCTACCTATTTGCCGCGGAATCGCGGCAAGAGCCGCATTTCCGCGGCAATAGTAGTTCACTACTAATCAAGATTTCTGCAGGTTGCTCTGCATTGCAAAATTTGCTTACTGCTGTGATTAAATTTCTCTGTTATCACTCTGCAACTGCTAATTAATAACATTAACCCATTTGTTGAAAATAAAAAAAAAATATTAGACTCTTGCATTTAGGGCACGTGTCTATTTTAATTTTTTAATTCTGTTGAAGAGTGCTGGCGACAAGGTACGTTTGCATAGCATATAGATTAGGAAACACTCTTGGTTGTTTACTGCTTTCTTGAGTGATTACTTTTCTACAGCTTTACACGTACACTAATTCATCTTAAGGGCATAACCCATAAGCAAGATAAGGTGGGGATTTCATCACCCTTCCTTGGCCCAAAAATCATATCCGTCACACTCACAACCCTAACTTTAATTAAAATTTGACTAGACGTTGGCCCTAGGTTAACTCAGACTCAATAGGAGATTGACCGAAGAAGGAAAATTGTTCGAAATTAACCCTTGTCAAATCGGTGTCTAGGCAGGGGATTGAGGGCCGAAAGCCCGAAGAACGGTGGTTATTTAATTAAGGAACGTCTCTGACGGAAAACCTCCCACCGGTCTTGCCACCTACCTGGCCGATTAGCTTGTGGTTAACGTCGACAATAGACCTCCTAAGGACAGTCTAAAGTTAGGAGTCGTCTAGGTCAAGGATAACCCTAGAATAGGATTTTTGTTTGTTTTTCTTTTTTTGGTTGATTGGGTGAACTTGTTTGCTAATTGTGCATGCCCACTTGGTCGAGAGACCAACTTACATCCAGGCTAAGTAGGACTAGTTCACCACCCGAGCTCAAGCCCGACCTACAAATGGCACAACCACTGTCACTCCAAGATAGGATCTATCCTATCAGGACTTCTTTGCCCTCTTGCATCAAGCTTAATGATGAAGGTGTTGACCCATTTGAGCTTAAGCCACAATACATCAACACCCTTCCTAAATTCCATGGGTTGAAATCCGAGGATGCATACTTCTTCATAAGGGAATTTGAGGAAGTATGTCTCATGATGAATATTCCTAAGTTAGGAAAAGATGACATCAAACTTAGGTTTGTCCCCTTTGCTTTGAAGGATTTAGCAAAGAAATAGCTATACAGTCTAGAGGTGGGTTCTATATCTTCTTGGGATAATTTTGTTAAGACATTCTTAAAGAAATTTTATCCTGTTCACAAGACTGCATTGATTAGGAAGAATATCCTACAGTTTAAGCAGACAGCCAATGAGCCCTTTTGGAAATACTTTGAACGTTCAAGGACCTCCTTGCCCAATGCCCTCACCATGGGATAGAGAAATGGCGATTATGCCAAGTTCTATATGATGGATTAGAATATCAAACTAAAACGTTGTTAGAATCCATGTGCCAAGGAGGATTTCTGAAAAAGGACGAAACTGATGGATGGCAATTGTATGAGGAATTAGCTGAAAATACCATCCAATGGGAAACCTACTCCTGAAAAATCTAGGACTAATGACCCTACTTCTTCAAAAGGAGGTATCCATTCCATTGAGGCCAACATAGCAACCGATGCTAAGTTAGCTGCTGTTATGCGAAGACTAGAGGCCTAGAAACTAAGGAGCCAGTCTCAGTGAACCAAGTCAGCCCAGCATTTTCGGCGGGCTGTACTTATTGTCAAGATATGAACCATGTGTTCGAGGAATGTCCTGTCTTTATCGCGCATCAAAGCTTGCCCGAACATATGAGTGCGGCCTTCACAAGGCCTGCCAACAATCCTTATTCACCCACCTACGATCCTGGTTGGAGAAATCATCCCAATTTTTCGTGGGGCCCAAGCAACAATGATCAAACTAGGCCCAAATTCTCCAACAATTTCCAAAATCCGCCTTATCAACAAAATTTCCCTAGTCAAAATCCTCCACCGTCTGTCCAAAATTCACAAATGGAGACAAGACTTTCAAATTTGGAAAGAAAGATGGACACTCTAGTTAAAAGCCACGACACACTGGCTCAAGTTTTAACTAGGATAGAGATCCAATTGAACCAACAAGAGAGACAGAGGGGTACCCTACCGAGTCAACCATTGCCAAATCCTAGGAATCCTAGGCCAGCCAATGAGGCTCAAGACCCAAATCAGTGTCACATGGTTCATACGCTCAGATCTGGGAAACAAGTTGATAATCAAGTATCCATGCCATCGGATCCATCTCAGCCATTCATTCCGTCTAGCTCCACTCCTTCTCCATCCAGTCCCAATGAAACTGAAGCTGAAAAGTCAGCAGGTCAGGTGCACCAGCCTATAGCTCCATTTTCAAATAGGCTTAGAAGCAACAACAATGCACATATGGAGAAATTATTAGAGGTGTTTAATCAAGTTAGGCTCAACATTCCACTTCTTGATGCAATCCAACAGGTCCCTAGTTATGCCAAATTCCTTAAGGACATGTGCACCAAGAAAAGAAAGACTAATGTGCCTAAGAAGGTTTTTCTAGCCACTAACATTAGTGAGCTATTGTCCAACCAGATCCCTATCAAGTATAAGGACCCTGGCTGCCCCACCATCTCTTGCACCATAGGTCGAGCCGAAATCAATCGAGCACTCCTCGATTTAGGAGCTAGCATCAATTTGCTCCCTTTCTCCGTATATCAACAACTTGGATTAGGTGAACTCAACCCGACCCAAGTTACTATTCAGTTGGCTGACCGCTCTATCAAAGTTCCTAAGGGAGAGATCAATGACGTTCTCATACGGGTGGGAGAATTCATTTACCCGATCAATTTCATTGTCTTAGAGACACAACCTGTGTCTAATCCTAGGTCCCAAACTCCCGTTATCTTAGGAAGACCGTTCCTAGCAACCGCAAATGCAATTATAAATTGTAGAAACGGTTCCATGAGACTGACTTTGGGGATATGACCAAGGAAGTCAATGTTTTCAACCTAGGTAAACATCCCTACGATGTGACCGACCAACCCTTTGAGGTTAACTTCATTGAGAACATGACGAGTGAGCATAATGAGGAGATCACACTTGAGTCAGAGGAAGAGGAAGATTTAGAAGCTAGTGATCTCAGCCTTGATGAGATCGAATGGGAATCAAATCTGAGTTCTATAGAGATGGGAGATTCTAGCTTAACTCCTCCACCCATCGAGCCAACTCCTTCTTTGGAGTTAAAAGCCTTGCCTAAACATCTTAAGTACGCCTACCTCGGTGAACAAGAGACGTTACCGGTCATAGTTGCATCTAATTTGACTAATAGGCAAGAGGAAGACCTACTGGCAACCCTTAGGAGACATAGGGAAGCCATTGGTTGGACTATGGCAGATATCAAGGGACTGAGCCCTACGATAGTCCAGCATCGTATCCATCTAGAGGAAGGGGTTAGACCGAAGAGAGATCCACAGCGTAGGCTAAACCCACTCATGCAGGAGGCTGTACACGCCGAAATAGTGAAACTGTTAGATAATGGGATCATTTATCCCATTTCCGATAGCGAATGGGTTAGCCTAATGCATGTGGTCCCTAAGAAGTCTAGCTTTACTGTGGTAGAGAACGACAAGCATGAGTTAGTGCAAACACGATTACCTACCAAGGTAAGAGTATGCATAGACTACCGCAAGTTGAATGCAGCAACTAGGAAAGATCATTTTCCCCTCCCTTTCATTGACCAAATGCTGGAAAGATTAGCCGGTCATGAGTATTACTGCTTTTTGGACGGGTATTCGGGATATAACCAAATCCCTATAGCCCGGAGGACCAAGAGAAGACAACGTTCACATGTCCATTTGGGACATTTGCCTACCGTCGAATGCCTTTCGGCTTATGCAATGCCCCCGCCACATTCCAATGTTGTATGTTAAGCCTGTTTTTGGATATGGTCGAGCGTTTCTTAGAAATTTTCATGGACGACTTCTCCGTCTATGGAAATTCATTTGACCAGTGTCTCCATCACTTGGAGCTAGTGCTGAGTAGGTGCACCGAAAAGAACTTGACCCTCAATTGGGAAAAGTGTCACTTCATGGTGCAACATGGGATTGTCCTGGGTCACAAGATATCTAGGGAAGGGATTAAGGTAGACAAGGCCAAGGTGGAGATCATAGCGAAACTTCCACTTCCGCGATGCGTGAAGGACATTCGGTCTTTCTTAGGACACGCTAGATTTTATCGTAGGTTCATTAAGGACTTTAGCAAAATTGCTAGACCCCTTACAAACCTTCTAGCTAAAGACGTGTCCTTCATCTTTGATGATAGGTGCCATAGTGCATGGGAGAAATTGAAAGTGGAACTTATCTCTGCTCCTACCATCTCACCTCCGGGCTGGTCCAAGCCTTTTGAGATCATGTGCGATGCTTCTGATTTTGTGATAGGTGCTGTCTTAGGACAGCGTAAGGACAACAAGCAGCACGTGATCTATTATTCGAGTAGGACGCTCAATGACGCCCAAATGAACTATACTACAACCGAGAAGGAATTCTTAGCAGTAGTGTTCGCTTTGGAGAAATCCGCCCATACCTACTTGGGACCAAGACCACGATTTTCACTGACCATTCTGCACTTCGATACCTTATGCTTAAAAAAGATGCGAAGGCCCGACTCATTTGTTGGATCCTTCTCCTTCAAGAATTCGATCTCGAAATTCGAGATAAAAAAGGTGTCAAAAATGTCGTAGCTGACCATCTCTCTCGTGTGCCAAACGCACCTTCTGACGAACTGCCCATCAATGACAATTTCCCCGATGAACAACTTCTAGCCATCTCTAAGGAGCCATGGTTTGCTGACATAGTAAATACTTAGTCACAAACCAAACACCACCTAATTGGTCTAAACAGGATAGATACCGATTCTTGTCTCAAGTTCGGTATTACATGTGGGAAGATCCTTATCTTTTCAAATATTGTAGCGACCAAATCATTAGGAGATGTGTCCCCGACGAGGAAACTAGAAGCGTTCTAGCTTTTTGTCATGAGTTCGCTTGCGGTGGACATTTTGGTCCCCGCAAAACTGCCGAGAAAATTCTGCAAAGTGGCTTTTATTGGCCAACCGTGTTTAGAGACGCATTTGAGTATTGCAAAACTTGCGCAAGATGTCAAATGATAGGAAGAATTTCCAAACGAAATATGATGCCCCTAAATCCTATTCTAGAAGTAGAACTTTTCGATGTCTGGGGCATCGATTTTATGCGACCCTTCCCTAATTCGTTTGGGCACCAATACATCTTGTTGGCCGTAGACTACGTGTCAAAATGGGTTGAAGCTGTCCCTTGCAAGACAAATGACAACAAAGTTGTTGTCAAATTCTTGAAAGATAATATCATCTCACGCTTTGGAATCCCTCGAGCCATCATTAGTGACAATGGCACACATTTTTGCAATAGAACTTTTGAAGCTCTTATGCGAAGATATGCCATAACTCACAAGTTGTCTACGCCCTACCATCCTCAAACTAGCGGACAGGTAGAAGTTTCTAATAGGCAAGTCAAGCTCATTTTGGAGAAGACCGTGAATCAGAATAGGAAGGACTGGTCCACCAAACTGGTAGATGCCCTATGGGCATATAGGACTGCCTTTAAGACGATTCTAGGAATGTCTCCCTACAGATTAGTCTTTGGAAAGGCTTGCCACCTTCCTGTTGAACTAGAGCACCGGGCCTTATGGGCAATTAAGCAGCTAAATTTCGATTTAGATAAGGCCGGTGAGTTTCGAAAATTACAAATTTCTGAACTAGAGGAGTTGAGGAATGATGCATACGATAATGCAAAGATTGCGAAGGATAGGGTTAAGGTTTTTCATGATAAATCCATCACGAGAAAAACTTTTGTCCAAGACAAAAAGTTTTACTCTATAACTCTAGACTTCATCTCTTTCCTGGCAAGTTGAAGTCAAGATGGACAGGGCCCTTCATTGTTAAGACTGTGTTTCCATACGGAGCCATAGAGATCTACGACCCAAAAATGGCAATGCATTCAAGGTAAATGGTCAACGTCTTAAAATCTTTTTGGAGTCAGTACCAGAAGTAAATGCAGCCATGGGTCTTTTTGACCCACTGTATCGGTAACTATATCTTTCTGCCAGCTCATGCATCCATGCATTTCATTCATACATTAGGGACAATGCATGAAACAAGTGTGGGGGAAGGGTATGTAATACATTTAAAAAAAAAAAAACAAAAAAAAAAATCTAAAAAAAAAATTATAAAAAGGATAATACTTTGATTTTTTGAAAGAAATCTAAGTTAGTTTTAAGGATTAGAAAAATCATGATTAGGATTTCTAAAAACTTGGTCAAAATAAATAAATTGTTTAAATTTTAGGTATAGGAGGAGAAATTGAATAAGTAGTTAGTCTTAATTTTACCTTAATGAAATATGCATACCTAATGCATATCTAGGATTCTAAGACAAAGACCCTTGTGCCTCATAAAAAAATAATAAAATTTTTTTTTTTCAATCACTAATTAAGCTGGATACATGTGCCTCATGAAGCATAAGTATTCACGCCTAAAGGTGAGTTAATAAATAAAATCCTTAGTTTTGTGGCCTAGTTCACTCGAATTGAGTCCGCGGGGTATTTTCTCACCTGGTGCCCTAAGACCGACTAGTTTGGGAGTCATCGACTTTAAGTTCGCTATATGGGTGGATTAGAAAGCCTAAACTAAAGAAATATTATACATGTATTAACACATCTAATAGTCAATTAGTTAGGTATGAGGGCCTCAAGAAGCCTTGATACTTATACGAAAGAAAATTAGATGAGTTATACATGCCAAAAAAAAAAAAAAAATTTATTAACACATCTATTAGTCGATTAGTTAGGTATGAGGGCCTCAAGAAGCCTTGATACTTACACGAAAGAAAATTAGATGATGTTATAAAAATAATAAAGAGGCATGAGAGTTCAAGTTAAGGAATTCCTAGTATAAATTCATAAGGATGCATATGATTTTTGGTAACGAAAAAGACTATACAAACATTCAATTTAATCCTTACCTAAAATGGATAACAATTTACTTTATAAAGACTAAGTTTAAAGAATGAATAAAAATGATAATCCTAAAACTTATAGACTACTTAGTCTCTTCAAATATAAGTCAAATATTTTCCTTTTTATGGATTTTGTGGGTGTAATCCGCTGAAAACCCTCACGAGACAACACTCGTCCTCTAGGGTAACTAGGGGTTTAACGGCTTGTTGCACACGCTAAGTGCAACCGTGATTCCTATGAAAGTGAGTTAGTTAGATTAGATTTTCTTTTTCTTTTTGATTTTTACTCGAGGACGAGAAAAAAAGATAAGTGTGGGGGTGTGATTAGTAGTAAAAAATGCATAATTGTCATCATATTTACCATCACATTTGCACATTTATTCATATTATAATGCACATTTATTAATATTTTGTTATTTAATGTGTGCAAGCCTCGAATTATTATTTTAATAATAAATAAAGCTTAAAAGAGCCCAAAAGCCCAGATCCAAGCCCATGTTTGAAGCCCAGGTGCAAAAGCGCAAATATCAATTGTCAAAGTGCAAATATACAAGGGCTAAAGTTGCAATTATTAAAGATGAGGGAAGGATAGAATTCTACCCAACCCTAAACTCGTGCAGGATGAGCATAAAAGCCAAAGATAAGAAGGAAATTCGTGGATAAAAGATTTGGGATATTTGAGATCAAGGTAACTTGATTTCTAAGTTATCTCGAAATCCCAAGATGAAGAGCCAGGATCACACTTCCAGAAGCAAACGCCCAGATGAACGGATCGGGAGAGGCCACGCGCCAAAGTGCGTGGCCAGAAGAGCCAGTTTTGCCACAAAATTGCGGCAAAAACCAGGATTTTGCGGCAATTTAGATGAGATCAGTTTCCAGTTTTTGTGGGCAGGTTTATCCAGGACTCTTCGTCCTTCTGCACCTATAAATATCCCTGCAGGCGCAGCAGAGGGGCATCCAGAGACGTTTTAGGGTTTTCTTTTAGCTATTTCTCTTTAAATTTCAAGCAAGTTGTAATTTTTATTTCAAGCACATTGTGGAAGAAGGAGCTTGTATTTGGGAGACGTTCATCGAATAAAGGTTACCTTTTTCCTATTTAATTTTCTGCTATTGTTAATTTTATTTTGTGATCTCTCTTGTTTTCTTTTTAATCTGTGATCTCTTCTGGTTTTCTTTTTCTTTGCTTCTTTGCAATCTTTCATATTAAATAAAATAAAAAAAAAATAAATAAATGGAAAGAAAAAAAAAGAATGATGATGAACTAATTTCCTTTAGTGGTTTGCTGAGATTCTTAAAGCAACCCTAGAGCTGTTAAGATTTGATCGGATTGAGGACATATCTAGAAACCCTAGGTTTAATAATAACTTTTCTTGAAGATCAAACAAATAACTAGACTTCTTAATCTAGGATGCATATTAAAAAGACCCTTCATGACTTCAAACTTAAGAATTAGGACAACCTAACTTTAAGATTAATCTTCTATTAAGCTGTACCTAGATGTTAGGATGAACCATAGTTTAGTTTTTAAGTAATGTAACTTTGTTAGAGTCTAGTATTGGTTTTTCTTGCTTGAATTAGTCTTAAAAACCTAGGGTAAATTACATATACTTCAATGTGATGATCAATCTCCTTAACTTGCAATAGGGTTGTGGTAGAAGATCAGCAAAGCCACATCTTTCATATCATATATCTCAAATCTAATCACTTCTTCTCTTATTTTGAAGTTAAAGAGGAATCGGGTCGAAAAGCTTGCATTGCATCCTTCCCTGAGGATCACGACCCGCTTGAGCCCTTGCTACAGCGGATTCGCATTGAGACTAAGAAATCTGAACTTTAATTCTTTTTATTCTTAAAATCTCAATCAAAATTCTTAGGGTTTGTGGTGACATCCAAAGGAATTCACTTAGACCCAAAAAAGTCCGCGTTGTTCAGGAGATGCAAGATCTATGGAATCTCAGGAAGCTTAGAGGATTGCAAGGGCGATTGGCATACATTCGGAGGCTTATCTCAAATCTGTCGAGAAGATGCCAACCCTTCACCAAGAAGGGCGTCTGATTCATCTGGGACGATGCTTGCCAACAAGCGTTCGAGAAAATCAAATGATACCTCACGCAATCACCCGTCCTTACAGCTCCGGTTTTAGGAAACCTTTCCTGATATACGTTCGAGCGATGGATCATTCCGTAGGAGCTTTGCTAGCCTAGAATAATGATCAGGCATATGAGCAGGCAATCTACTATCTGAGTAGAACTATGATCGGAGCCGAACATCGGTATAACCCAATCGAAAAGGAATGTTTGGCGTTGGTGTTCGCCGTTCAAAAAATGCGACACTACTTGGTGGGCCTAACTATAAATGTTATTGTTGGCCTAGAGGCCCTTCACTCTAGTTTTGATGATGATTAACTCATGTAGTTATTGTTTACTAATAATTGTGATATTTAGTTTTAGATATTTGATCAAGATATTAGTAGGTGATTAGCTTCAACAAAGGTGTTTTGGAGCTTTCACATGGGATTCAAGAGCTCGAGCGTCAAGTTCACATCTAACACTCGGTTGTGTTGGCCAGAGGCCTTCCACTCTAGTTTTGATGATGATTAACTCATGTAGTTCTAGTTTACTAATAATCTTGTGATATTTAGTTTCAGATATTTGACCAAGATATTAGTAGGTGATTAGCTTCAATAAAGGTGTTTGGAGATTTCACATGATGATTCAAGAGCTCGAGCGTCAAGTTCATATCTAGCACTCGGATGGAGTCAAGCTCGGTGGATCACGTTTGGATTGAGTCGACTTGGAGACGGCGCTCTACAAGAAGGCTTCGGTTTGTTTTAAAATAGTTAGTTTAGATCCATTGTAAAGTTAGATAGTGTGATATGCTCAAGTTCACAACACACACACTGTTTTAAGTTTCATGTTTATTGGTTTTGGTTTTTGGTTTAACCGATCTCGGTTTTCATGAATAGATAAAATCAAAACAAGTTTACATGGTTTAATGCATATTAGATTTGATCTATATACATGTATGCTTCATATTTTTAGAAAAACTTATTTTGATAACCTATTCATGTATTTGGGTTTTGTATTTAAACAAAATTTATTTTCGGATTTAATGACAAAAACATTAATATATATCTCTTTCATGTATATTGGATTCTATCTATATACTATATGCTTCAAAGTTGTTTAAATATCATGTTTTTGTATTTATATGTGTTTTGGAAAAATCGGATTTCCATTTCAAAAATATAAGTTTTGGAAAATAAAGAATTTGGTTAAGGCAAATTTTCCAAGTCACAAAAATGGTTCAAAATGTTTGTAACATGGTTTGATTTTTACTCACACATGTTTGTATGTCAAAGATAATACAAGAATTGATTTTTGTGGAATTTATGTGATTTTATGAGATTTATTTGGCAATAAAAAGACAAGTTTTTAAGTTCTGAAAATCAGCTGCCAGGCTCTGGCGGCCGGACCAGTGGTCGGTCGACCGGACTGGTCGACCAATGTGCACGAGACGTGCACAAAGGCTAAGTTTACTTGGCCTGTCGATCGTGTAGTCGACCGACTGAAGTCACCCCACTCTCGGGTGGGGGCGGTTGACCGGACGGTCGACCGTAAGCCTTGGCCCGGTCGACCGGGCGGTCGACCGGCCAGAGAGGAATTGTTCTCTGGATCTGGCACGGTCGACCGCTGGGCTCAACGGTCGATTTTTTGACCGTTGGCCGGTCGACCGGCTGGTCGACCGGAAGGGCATTCTGGCCCTTTCCAGCTGCCAACGAGCAAATTTTCTTGTGGGTTATAAATACCCCATTCAAGAGCTGTTTTCAATAAGAATTTTTAGAGCAAAAATTTTCATCTTCTCTAGTGTTTTAATACAAGTTTTCAAAAGAATTTTTAGTGCCAAAAAGATCTATCTTCATTTATTTTAAAGAGTTGGAAAAATCAACGAAAAAGAGAAGTCTTTAGGATTTATTTTGTTCTTCATTTCAATCATATCCTAAAAGTTTTTTCCAAGTATTTTCTTTGTGATTTTGATTTCCAAACTCTTTATTTCTCACACTTGAGCTTATCTACTATCCTATCTATTAGGATCTTTGTTTTAGTGAGAAATTGGTTTGTGGTCTTTGAAATCACCAAGTTGTAAACTTCCATCTTTGTGATATCCTC
Organism: Agave tequilana; assembly: GCA_038442645.1. NCBI lineage: Eukaryota > Viridiplantae > Streptophyta > Magnoliopsida > Asparagales > Asparagaceae > Agave > Agave tequilana. Next base: position 16,892 of record JAVJIF010016924.1, on the reverse strand, counting down.
TAGTGAGAGGTGATTGAGTTGGTATCCCTCTTGTGTAGAGGTGATTGTGGAAGTATTATTTGGCTCCCTCTAGTGAGAGGTAGAGATTTGTTGGAATCCCTCAAGTGTGAGGTGATTGTGTTTGAGTGGCTTTGTGCCTAGCCTCTAAGTGTAGAGGTTGTATTGTATTTGAGAGGAGTTATGTACTCCGGTTATTGTATTGCCCAAAATCCTCAGTGGAGGTTCCCTGTGTGGGAAGTCTTGTGTGGACGAGTTAGTGAAAATCTTTCTGTATGAAGGCAGGGATGTAGAGCTGTGTGCTCGAACCTCGAAACATATCTTGTGTGTTTGTGATTGATCTACTTTCTCTCACTTATCTTATATTGTGCTTGCATTGATTCATATTGTCATATCATTCTTATATGCTTGGTTGTGTTTGTTTGTGTCCTCACTTGTGTTTAACACGAGAGCTTCATATAGCACCTCAACTCTTATTCAGAGGAATCAAGAGGAGTTAGTTCAGAGCCCTTCACTGGGAATTTGGCTACACATGTTGGTTACACTAAGTGTGTTGCATTAAGTTTTTAATTCCGCATTATTATTCATAGATTAGTTGTATAGCTATTCACCCCCTCTAGGTGTACTTTCAATTGGTATCAGAGCCTACGCTCCTGATATTAGGTTTAACCACCTAGGAGTGTGATCTGGTTTTGCTAATCTACATCTACATTTGTATTTGCACACATATAGTTGCACTCATGGATAGCCCTCTCATGTTTGATGTCTCTAGAATTGATATATGGAAGGTTATGATGAGTTGCCATTTAAAATCCCTAGGTTATAAAGTTTACCTTGCCATTACCAGGAATCCTACCTTAGTGATAGCAAGCATATAGAGGCCAATTCACTAGCCCTAAAGGCACTTAGAGCATCTCTTGATAAAAAATATTTACATGTATTTTTTCATTATGATTCCGCTTTTGCAGTGTGGAACATTTTGACATCTCCCGAGCTACAAACGCTTATCAATAAGAAGAGAAAATCTAGTTGAGACTGCAGGCTGTCTAAAAATCATTAAGACAAGTCATCAAAAAGCAGAGTCCAAACTCCAGACACAGGGCTAATCATAGCCATCACAATAGCATCAAGACGTGAAGGTCAAAACCCGCTTCTTAGCATCTCTGCAGCACCAAGACGCGAGGGTCAAAACCCGCGTCTCAGCATCTCTGTAGTACCAAGGCGCGACGGTCGAAAACCGCGTTTCAGCATCTCTGCAACACCAAGGCGCGACAGTCGAAACCCGCGTCTCAGCATCACTGCAGCATCAAGGCGCGAGGGCCGAAACTCGTGTCTCAGTATTACTGCAGCACCAAGACGCGAGGGTCGAAACCCGCGTCTCAGTTATAAATTCCCTCGTTATGGGGCCAATCACTGCCCACATAATAAGGAAGTTAACCCCTATTATGGAGCGTTTTTAGGGGGCACGTTCACCCCTGAAACCTCTATAAATAGCCCCGCTGCTATGGAGAAGGGGTCGGTGGATTGGAGCAGATAGTTGCTGGAGAAAATTTTCGCTTGCGAGCTTTAGAAGCCCCGAGACTTTCACCGAAAAGAAAAGAGAGTTTAACTCTTCAAGCAACTTGCTGCGTACAAGTCAATCTTTGCCTATAATCTCTTTGAGATTCCTGGTCGACAGGAGCTGTGTTACTCCGTCTACCGTCCAAAGAGAGGATTCCCAAAAGGTCCTGACGTTCACTCGGTCAACGGAAAACAAGATTCACTTTCCACCGCCACATCAAGAACCATCATTAAACAAAGGGGAGATTTAAGTCTAAACATCTCCCCTCTGTAGTCGGAGTGTTCATCCGCTGTAAATTTTCATCTGATTCAAGGAAATCTTATGAGGAAACTTCTCCCACCAAACAAGAGATGGCGACTCCGCTGGGGACTACTTTCTCTACTGACGAGCAAGTTGTGGCGCAAGGTGACGTCACCTGTATTGGAAAAACGGTCGAATCACTTGTCGTAGAATTTGACCAGGAGAAGTATGAAGAGTTCCTCACTTCTGGCTCCAGGAGCCCTAAGGCCCGGGCCTACCGCAGAGTCTCTTCGGGGATTTGCTCTCAAGTCTGCTCTGAGATCCTCTCAGACGCGACTAGTGAGAAGGATGTCATGGCTAATCGCATCATGCGTAACGCCCGCGTCAACGTCTCCCAGGAGACCCGCGTGGTTAACATCCCTGATGTTCAGCCTGTTCATCCTCTTCCTCAGCGCCAGGTTGCCGGGGGTTCCCTTCAACCCACACGACGAAACGGAACGCTGAGCGGCGACAGAGACGGCGCGCGCGTCAACTACAAGTTAGAACAACTGTTTGTCCAACAGAGGTAGGACGCAAAGTTCAGACCCGCGTCTCTTCTGAACCATTTCAGACACGTGAAGTCCGCGTTTGGCAACCTAAACGTGAGATTCACCAAGCTCGCGTTTCTGAAGCATCGCTTCCCAAAGAGCAATGCAGAGTTCGTGCTCTTTGTCAAAGACACGAGACGCGCGCCGCCTCTATACGCGGGACCCAGCAGCCCTGCGTTTCTCAAGCATCTTTGTCTAGATGCGATAATCGACAACACGAGAACCGCGTCTCTTCTCAGCAGAGCGCCAGACTCGCGTTCCAGAGCTGAGACCCAAGAGCTGTGTTCATGAGCCTGCGTCTCAGCTGTGCGAGGTAAGGAAAGTTGAAAAGCCCTCGACAATCCGAGGCTAATCTCTTCGATCCCCCTCCCGCGGATCTAAGGGATTATTTGACAAGGAAGAGAAGTGCTAGTCGGATCACTCCATCATGTTGCTGCGAACGGCTTATCACAATACTCTCTGAGTGCCGTTGCAATTCACATGCAAGCCAGCAGTCAAAATTTAGACAGCTGACTCTAACTCCCCGATCAGCTAAAAGAAATCGCTCCCACAGGAGGAGGACTTTCTCTGACACTGAATACCCTGAACTCACTGCAAACATGACAAACAGGAATAGGGAAAAGCAATCTGTGGTCAGCTCCGATGAGTCTAACACAGAGCCGGAAGGAGTGTACCGACATACTCCCACTCGGACTGGGGTAATTCCCCCGATCAATTACAGTGCTCTGGCTCAGGGCATTGAAGTAAATGACTCGCATTCTGCCATTGCAGAGTCACAGGCTTCGAACTCTTCCATAGAGAAGGAGGCCTTTATCTACATGACAAATACTCCTGAGGAGACAGCCAGGTGCTTAGAGCAGCAAGCCCAGATCCAGAAGGAACAATTCGAGATGATTCGCGCTCAACAAGAATCTATCGATTCCCTCAAGCAGATGCTGGCATAATTGCTTGAAGACAAGAGGAAGTCAACCGACAAAGCCTCCTCTAAAAAGTCTAAAGGCAAATGAAAAGAGGGAGAAAACTCATCTTCTGTACATATTAAGGAGAAAGAGCAATCTACTTTTGGCTCGTCCAAATCTCACCTCAGGATCAAGACGACCGAGACCAGGGAAGGGTTCATTCTAAAAGAATGAATCAATTAGAACAACGTCTTGAGGCCCTTACTAATCGGAAAGGCCTTCAAGAAGCAGGAGTGGTCCGGTCATATCCGGCTGAGTGGGACCTTGTTCCATACCCTCCCAAGTTCAAAGCTCCGACCCTCCAAGCATTCGACGGCAAAGGGTCACCGAACCAACATATCTACTATTTTAAGTCTCAGACAAGGAATGTAGTAGATAACGATGCTATCCTAGCACGTTTGTTCATCGGCACCCTAAAAGGGCTTACCTTTGAATGGTTCATGAATCTCCCAAAGGCTCCATTAAGAATTGGGGCGATTTGGAGAAGCTCTTTCTGACACGCTTCTTTGAAGACGACTCAGAGGTCACAATGCCTACTCTTTTGGCTACAAAGCAGCGAAAGGGGGAGTCCGTCAAATCATTTGTAGAAAGATTTCAGAATGTAGCACTTTGATGTCCAAGCGGTATGACCCAGATCACCCTGGTGGAAACATGCCACTATAATCTACAAACTTCGCTCCTCGCCCAAATAGGAGTTGCTGAAAGCCGCACCTGGAAACAATTGATCCAACAAGGTGAACAGGCTGAAAAAATTGTCACCTGGGTTAGGGCAGAAGAAAGCAAACCCAGATCTGAAAGGTCGACAAGGCGTGCACCAGACGCATCCCTCAAACAAAAAGGAAGGATAACTTGGCGACAGAGACCAAATCCCCCGTCAAACCTCAACCGGTCAAGGGAAGTGGCTTTTCAAGTCAACCGCACGCCAGCAAGCAGTATTCCTTCAAGGACGAACATGTTGACTCGCTGTTCAAGTTACTTAATAAGAGCAACAGACTGAAGCTTCCTAAAGCTAGAAGCCCTGAAGAAGTCGGTAAACCGATAATCCAACTACTGCCTGTATCATAGGATGCTGGGCACTCCACTAAGAGCTGTTATGTCTTCAAAGACATTCTTCAGGCTTTGATTGACGCAGAGGTATTAAAATTCTGTCCAGAGCAGAAAAAAGTAACAGCTAATATGACATCATTCCTCCAGTTTGGAAGACAACCTCCAACACCCTCTGGAGTAGTACCCATCCCAAGAGGGAGCTAAGAATGGTCAACATAGACCCTCACCATCAGCAAGAGAAGGGTCTTGTACCTGTTCTCACACCTTAGGGAGAAGTTATGTGGGTTCATTCCGACCTGTGGACGGCCAGCAATGGACCACTATTACCAGCAGAAGGTCCAAAGGAAAAGCGAAAGCTTCATCCTGTAATGTGGTGTGCGCTTCTTCCCGAGAAGTGAAAACTGGTGTTCCCGCACTGACTGATGCAGAAGAGGAAACAATAGTCCTCACTGCAGAACCCAACCAACTTGTGGCGGAAACTCGTTCGGGTCAGTCATATTTGAAAAAGTATGACGAAATGGCGCCGACTCCTCCTAAACCCGCTACGGAGTCAGCCAAGCCCTCCACAAAACAACCCGTGGAGAGACAGAAAAAGCTTTGATTTTCCAAAGCTCTCTCAAAAGACATCGCGGAAGGATCTACGACACTTACTGTTTTGACGTCCTGAATCAACTGGCCAATATCCCGGCCCGAATCACTCTTTACGAGCTCCTGAGGCTATCAAAGTCAACCAGAGAAGCTTTGAGAGAGTCTCTAGCTGACGCTGAGGTTTTTATGACCCAGGTGCAGTTGGACCACGGGAGGAAGATGTAGAGGATTGCCTCCACGCCTCCCAAAATGCTCCCTGCATCACCTTCACGGCAGATGATATGCAGGTTAAAGGGAAACATGATGACCTCTATACTTCACAGGGTATATTGGATCATCTGAGGTAAACCGTATTCAGATAGATCCAGGGTCTGCATTGAGCATTATGCCTCGCCGGGTCATGCAACATTTAGGGATTCCTACCCACCGGTTGAGCGCCACCCAGACTACCATTTATGGGTTCAATGCCAATGGTGCCCGTCCAATGGGAAAGATCAAGCTCAAATGCCAGATCGGGGACTTAAGGTCGGAAGTGACATGCTACGTGATCGATGCCGACACCTCCTACAATTTGTTGTTGGGACGACCATGGATTCATCGTAATTCTATCGTTCCCTCCACCCTCCACCAAGTCATGAAATATATTGACGAGAGCGGAAGGGTACAAACGTTGATTGCCGAAAGGCATCCGTTCAAGGGAGTGGAGAACTATTTCACAGACTCTCTCCTGTATCAGGACTCTGTGAAAACAAACGAAATCTCGCAACCAGAGGAGCCAGACTCTGGTAATGAAGCCGACACCGCGCCGGAAAAAGAAGAGTGCAAGTGGGAACTGGATCCACTTGTAACGAGCATTGTTAAGCTCGATGTTGATATAACCGCCAATGATGTAGGCGGATGGTATATTAATGAAGAATTAGATTTGGCTTATTTTTCTGTGTTCGCTTCGATTCAGTACCGTCAGACACTAGTACTAAAATGGACGGCGACCCCTGGTCGGCAATGGATGCTTTGACATCATTGCATGTACCAGTGAAGTCGTCCTTCGAAACATACCAAGATTGCCGGCGATGCGCAGGAATCAATATTCATGGTTCCAGCAAGACGGAAAGGCCAAAAACCAATTCTTTTCGGACAAATTAAATCTGAGCCGATGTCGTGAAGAATCAGAAAGCGAGAAAGAACTCCCTCAGTTCGGTCATTATGGGCCAAGTGTACTTAGAATGATGTAAAGCATGGGGATGATCTGACAAACGGTCCAGGGTTGAACTTCGGCAAAGGAAGGAGAACACTGCTTCGATCTTTTGTGCCAAAAGGAAAAACCCCTGATTATTATCATTGGACTCGCAGGGGGTTGGGCTATGTGTCAACTCCGATCCCATCAGCCTCTGAGTCTGAAGAGTCATTATGCCATAATTACTTATCAGGCACGTCATCGTGGGAGTCAGATTTTAGTGTCAGCAACATCTTCAGAGAACTTTTAGTGAATATGGTTTCAACCAGCCATCTGGAAGACAAAGATGAAGAGATGATCCAGTCTGATACAGATCCTTGGATCAAGCACTTAAATACCCTTTGGGGTACTCGCTTTGAACAACGCGAGCCACCCATGGAGGATAAGGTTGTTCAGATTAACCTAGGAGATGAGGCTAATCCTAAGCCCATCTTTATAAGCGAAAGCCTATCGCCCTCTGAGAAAGAGGATTTAATATCTCTTGTGCAAGAATATATAGATATTTTCGCCTGGAACTACGAGGACATGCCTGGACTTGATCCTCGAGTGGTTATGCATCGCCTCAACATTAATTCGGATGTAAAGCCTGTCAAACAACAGCAGCGACAGTTCTGTCCAGAAGTAATGGAGGCAATTCAGTCAGAAGTCAAAAAAACTTATAGATTCTGGCTTCATCAGGGAAGAACAACATCCTGATTGGGTAGCCAATATCGTTCCTGTTGCCAAAAAGAACGGAAAGATCCGGATCTGCATTGATTTTCGCGATCTGAACGAGGTCTATCCCAAGGACGAATTCCCACTTCCAATCACGGATGTCATGATTGACAATACGTGTGAATTTGAGCGAATGTCCTTCATGGATGGATTCTCAGGGTATAACCAAATCAAAATGTATCCTGATGATGAAAAGCATACCTCTTTCAGGACACCACTGGGGGTATACTGCTACACTGTCATGTCCTTTGGACTAAAGAATGCAGGGGCGACATATCAGAGGGCCATGAATGCCATTTTCCACGAACACATGCGCAAAACAGTGGAATGCTATGTTGACGACATTGCTGCAGTAAAAAGCCACGCTAAAGGTGATCATATAACCGATTTAAAGGTTATCTTCGACATCATGCGAGCCCATCAATTAAAGATGAAGCCCACCAAATCCTTCCTGGGGGTGGCCAGTGGCAAATTCCTAGGGTTTGTCGTAACCTCCACAGGAATTCATTTGGACCCGGAAAAGGTTCGCGCCGTTCAGGAGATGCAACCTCCACAGAATCTCAGAGAACTCAGGGGATTGCAAGGACAATTGGCATACATCCGAAGGTTCATCTTAAATCTCTCCGGAAGATGTCAACCTTTACCAAATTAATGAAGAAGGGTGTCTCGTTCATTTGGGACAATGCTTGCCAACAAGCATTTGAGGAAATTAAACAGTACCTCACACAACCACCAGTCCTTACAACTCCGGTGTCCAGAAACCTTTCCTGATATACGTCCGAGCAATGGATCATTCTTTAGGAGCTTTACTAGCCCAGAACAATGATCAAGGACACGAGCAAACAATCTATTATTTGAGTAGAACCATGATTGGGGCCGAACATCGATACAACCCGATCGAGAAGGAATGTTTGGCATTGGTGTTCGCTGTTCAAAAAATGTGACACTATTTGGTAGGCCAAACTATAAACGTCATATCAAAGGTCAACCCCTTGAGGTTACTCATGACAAAGCCGTCGTCGTTAAACGGCCGATTGGCAAAATGGGCCATACTGCTATCCCAATATGAAATGCGCTTTTTACCATAAAAAACTGTGAAGGGACAAGCGGTGGGGATTCCTGGCTGAGCATCCAGATTCGAGGGCAACTGAACTCTACGAGGATCTTCCAGACGAGGTCGCTGAAGTTTGCCTAACCCAGACATCTTTCGAAAGACAAGTGTGGCAACTTTTCTTTGACGGTGCCTCGAGAACAGGCCCAAAAGGACAAATCATAGCAGGAGTAGGGGTAGTACTCGTCTCCCCACAGAACTATGTGATTCCTCGAGCCTTCTCATTAACCGAGCGTTGTTCTAACAATATAGCAGAGTACAATGCCTTTTGACTGGAATGCAACTCGCCGATGAGATTGGCTTTAAAAATCTCGAGGCATATGGTGACTCTAAACTTATCATCAATGAAGTTTGCAGGGAGTACGAAGTCAGACATAAGGATCTAGTACCCTATTACAATGTGACTGTCCACATGGTCGGGAAGTTTACAAACTTTACATCGACCATGTACCCCGCCAGCAAAATGCGCATGCAGATGCACTGGCATCTCTCGCTGCCTCACTAGCCCTTCCAGCTGGGGTAGTAGAGAAAATACTTGTCCATTGTCACGACCTGTATTGCCCAAGAATCACTTCTGAAGATTACTAAAAGCCAACAGGAGATTGTCAAGTCAAAGAAGCTCTTGAGTTGTCAACTGGCCCAGAGCATAGAGACTGGCGATTCCCTTACATCATTATGTCTTATATGGCATCCTGCCTGATGATACCAAAGAAGCGGCTGCCATTAGAAGGAAAGCCCCCAAATTCTACTATAATGCGATCACACGAACATTGTATCGTCGATCGCATGACGGGATCTTGCTTCGTTGCCTTTCACAAAAAAGAGGCACAAGAGGTATTGAAAGAAGCCCATGACGGTATGTGTGGAGCCCATTAACCTGGCCCAAAACTTGGGGATCGACTCCAAAGGCTAGGATATTATTGGCCTAAGATGATCTCTGACGCCATCACTTATGCCAAAAGATGTCATGCCTGCCAAGTGCATGGTGATTTCATCCATCAAGCACTAGGGTACCTTCACTCTACAACTTCTACCTGGCCATTTGAGATGTGGGGCATGGACGTAGTTGGCCCCATCAATCCACCGTCATCAAAAGGACATTGGTTCATTTTATCCATAACCGATTACTTTTCTAAATGGGCTGAGGCCATTCCGTTGAAGGAGGTAAAGTCGTCTGATGTGATCAAATTCGTTAAACATCACGTCATCTACCGTTTTGGTGTACCTCGGTGAATCGTCCATGACAATGGACCCCAGTTTTAATTCAGGCTTTCCAGAGGTTCTGCACTAAGTTCAGAATCCAGAGTGTGTCCTCAACGACATACTACCCTGCCACCAATGGTCTCGCAGAAGCTTTCAACAAGACCATTGGCAAGCTTCTCAAGAAATTCGTCTCGAAAAGTCAGCGTGACTGGACGACAAGTTAGGTGAATGCTTATGGGCCTATCGCACAACTGTTCGAACCCAACTAAAGCTATGCCATTTTCTTTGATATATGGGTGTGAAGCCCTGCTTCCACTAGAAATCCAAATTTCATCGCTACGCGTCGCCTTGACAGCAGAGATGACAAAGGAGGAGAAGCATCGACTGCGACTCCAAGAGTTAGAAGCCTTAGATGATAAATGTCTGCAGGCCCAACAACAAATTGAGCTCCACCAAGCCCGAATTACTAGAGCCTTCAATAAGAAAGTTAAGGAGCGAACTTTCAAGAAAGGTGACCTCGTCTTAGCCGTCAGAAGACCTATGGTGATGACACATAAGATAAAAGGAAAATTCCAGCCCAAATGGGAAGGACCATTTGTAGTAGAGTCAGTTTACTCAAATGGAGCATATCGCCTCATAACTTCAAACGGTGATACACTCATGATGCTAATCAACGGCAGATTCTTGAAGAAGTACTATCCTTAATAATACTTTTCCTCTGATCAAGTTAATACTACACCTCTGATCAAAGCTCCAGATCTAAGAAAAGTTCTTGTAAATCTTGAGAAAGAAATAAAAGACGAAATTTGGGTTCTAGTATTGCTCTCTTCATTAACGTCCAAACGCCTCCGGCGGCTAAGGACAGAGGAAAATGTTGGCTTCTAAGCCCAACATAAGTCTTCGATAACTCATCATACTGAGGGGAATAGCATGGCTAGCCCAACTCAATCTGTAGTTGGTAAAGGCACACCAAATCCGTTAATAGCTGAGGGTTTGCTAAAAATCCTAAGTGGACTTGGTCCCACTCTCTCCTCCAAAATTCCTTACCAATTCTCATACATGGAATGGTAGGCCCATTAGAATACAGTCACTGCTACGTTAACATTATACCTCTGGCAATGAAAATTTTCAATACTCCCTAGTAAGTGTAAATCTTACTTGTCTCAACTCTATATGAAGTAACAAGTCTTTCGATTTGTCAAGTTAACACTAACCTCTGACACTTCAAACTTCACTTATCAATTCTCATCAATAGAATGATAAGTCTTCAAAATTGCTTATATCGCAAATCAATTAATGTCAAGTTTAACATTACACCTCTGACATTTCAAATTCTACCTGTTACTCTCATCAATAGAACGACGGGTCCTTAAATTGCTCCTATCTCGAGCCAATTTCTGTCAAGTTAATACTACACTTCTGATAAATTACTGTTAAGTTTCACATTACACTTCTAACAGTGATTAAGTTGCTGCCAAGTTCAATACTAAACCTCTGACAGTCACTTCCCCTCAGGCTTCCGTATCGAAGCTGACATGAGCGATACTAAGTTTAACATTACACCTCTAGTATCCAGGTCATTGCTAAGTTCAACAATATACCTATGGCTATGACTTTCCCTCGGACTTCCTTGTCAAAGTCGAGATGATCAATGCTAAGTTCAAAATTATACCTCTAGCATTACCCTCACTGCCAGGTTAAACATTACACCTATGATAGTGATACTTTTCAGTCTTCCCAAATGAAGCTGAAACACTCTTGAGTTAAGTTAATCTTACACCTCTGACTCACACCCTTGTCAAGTTAACATCACACTTCTGACAAGACTTTATTCAAACCGTTAAGTTAATATTACACCTCTAATGGAAAAAGTCTCCTAGATTCCCCGCGAGTCTAGTCTCACTTGTTATTCTCGTCAACAGAATAACAAGTCCACGCAAAAAATATTGTTAGGTTAACATTACACTATTAACAGTGTTTTTCACTAAATCCCCAGATGGGTTTTAGTCAAGTTAATTCCAAACTTCTGATGAAAACTCATCCTCCCTAGGGGTACAAATTTCACTTGTCATTCTCATTTATAGATTGGCAAGTTCACAAGAATTATCTCAATTCTGTCAAGTTAATATCACACCTCTGACAACATGGTTGGATTCCTAAAATAGGATCTTTCTACAAACTTTGACTCGTTAAGACTATTATCATATTTTTAGCTAGCCAAAGATCCTTCACTTCTATTCGTCTGACTTTCAATACAAAAAGAGAATTCAAGACAATGGAAGGAGACAAGGAAAAAAAAGGGTGTCGCTTTTATTTATGTCCAGACATATGAGAGTGATACAAGACGCTCTCTTATACAATAAGATTGAGTGTTACAATAAAGAAGTACAAAGAAGTCCCTCTCTCTCAGTAAAAGGTTGCACTCACTCCTTGAAGCATGCTCACCACTCCAAATACAAGATGTTTGGAAGGGCGCCAAAGAAGGGCTGAGCACTATGGTGACGATCGGATGCTAATTACATCATGATGCATGACGTAAACATCGAAGGAGTCCATCGTTGGCCAAGAATAACGGTGTTTCTTGAGGTCAGAATGCAGCAAGGCCTTCTGATTCCACCCGACCAACTGGTTTGGGCCATGATCCTTCGTTGATGAACATCTCTACCGCTAGAAAGTCATCTAATGAATATGGACTTTTTGTCGATGTCACTTCTGGGGTAAGATTGGTGAAGGGAGGATTTGAGACCTTACAGGTGACGTCCTCTTTCCAGTGACCTGCAAGAGGATCATACCCACCACCATACCACCACCATATCCACCGCCATACCCACTGTGACCATGGCGAACCGGGGGCATGACTGGTGCATCGTGTCCAATGAGGTCTCGATGGATGTCATCACCCGCGCAAATCCTCGTCTCCCATAAATAGGAGCCGTGACTTTCTCCAATGGTCGACCATCGAACAAGTTCGCTGGCCGATATATTCTCCCAAGGGCCCAGCGAATATGCGAAAGGATGATTGAGGCTACCTGCGAGAAGTAAAAACCAGAAGGTTAGTATTCTGAAATAGGAAAACTGAAGGACAGACATGGCATAGCTGTAGACTTCAGACGCAGGGTGACCCGTGCAGAAAGTCAAAGTCCTGTTTCGACAGAAACAGACGCGATCAAAGTTATGGATTTTGAATATACATAGAATGGAACGCGGTCTAGTTTTAGACCCGCATCTAAAATATGAGACGCGAAGAGAACCAGACGCGAAAATTGCCACATCCTTGTTTGAGAAACAAGGGTTGCTACATTCAAATCTGAAGCCTTCGGCCAGAATTAAAGTTCTTTAAATCAACAACATCAAACGCGAGCTCTATATGCAAAGCTTGCGTCTCACAGTCCAGGTGCAAAGTCTATTACACTCGCGTCCAGAGGATTTTGAGCTAGAGCACTTTATCAAGAAGTCTAAAAAGACGCAACTTCCAAATAATGAGTGCCCCAGTCAGGCTTCAAGAGAAGGTCAAGAATGTGAATCTCTTCAAGGGACAGCAAAACTGAAACCCAGTTGGGCTGAGTATTTCATGATGGACAAGTAATTCCTACCCGCAGAATAACCCTTTAAAGGTTGAACTTTCTGCATCAAGGCGCGGATATAAAAGGTACTCAGAGGGACGCTTTTTGATCTTGAAATCACTTGACAGTGATAATCTTTAGGAAAGATTAGAGAAAAGCATGAAAGCTTTGGGTCTTCGCTATCCATGGGGGCAAATCCCATTGAAGGAAGAAGATGAGGTCCCTCAGAGCGCCTGCTCTCGAGGGAAAACAGTCTAAGTAATGGACTGTTAAGGGGGTGATGCCTATTTATAGGCAACCCGTAAGGCCTATAATTAATGACGTAAAAATCAGAGCCATCAGCCTTAATTCCCGCACGTACGTCGAAGCCCAATGAAGAGCTGACGCGTGGATTGCCGCTTTGGGAAACATCGAGGACGCAAGTCCCCAATCGTCAACGCCGACTTGGCATTTAAAGATATAACGTCAAAGCCCAATGAAGAGCTGACGCGTGGATTGCCACTTCGAGAAACATTAGAGGACACGAGTCCCCAATTGTCAACGCCGATTTGGCATTTAAAGATCTAACAAGATCTTTAAGACGAGCTGCATGTAACGCTTGAGAGGTTGCGTCAAGCGCAGACTCAAAGGTCGCGTCCTGAAACCCGCGCCTTCATGAACCCGAAGGCTGCGTTCTTTTCATTCCTGTCAAGAGATCTGTGACCACGTCTCTTGGAGTGGTTCAGAGCCGCGTCCCCTCAGCGAATGGGGTCCGTTCCGAGGTTGCATCTTGAGTTCACATCGACTTACAAAAAAAATTGAAAGCTGCGTTCCGAAGCTTATGTCCTCAACAACAGAGAAGGCCTATGTCATTCACGAGGAGCCTAGCACTACGTCTCCATTGTGAGATGACAGTTGTGCCCTTTTCATAAACTCAATACAGCCTGAGTTTGCGCCTTATCAAGGATCCAGAGACGCGTCTCTATTGAACCAGTGCTGCGTCCCCATCAATTTGCTGGGATCCATGCATCAGTTTTAAGGAGCCTAAGATCTCGTCTCCACTACATCCTAACAGAATAAAGGGCCGCGTCTATGGATCTGCGTCCTTTCATAAATATGAAGGCCGCGTCCCTTTATTGGAGAATGCAAATTCGCGTCTCAGAATAATGCCTTTTTTTTGGCTTTAAGCCTGAGCTGCATCTTATCAAAGACCCGTGCGTCTCTCTTGATAAGCCTAAACGGCATCTCCATTAATGAATCAAAGTCACGTCTCCCAGGACCACGTCTCCACTTTGAGTGAAAACCGCGTCTTGCTCAAGAACTCAGTTCAGCCTGAGTTTGTTATTCATGGCCGACTAAAGACTACAGTCAAAGACTGCGATTATGAAATTGAGTTCATCTATAGCGAGTAAAAAACTTGAAATGGAGCAAAATTCTGAAGACTTTTATCATTTGATTCAAAAATGGTAAACGTAATACAGACACTCTTGACAAGTAGAGTGTTCTTTTAAAACAAAAAAAGGGAAAGGAGGCTAATAATCTTGCTTCGCCAAAGAACGGATTTGTTCTCGGAGACGATGCATCTCGTGCTGACGTGCCTTCTCAGCCTCCATCAGAGCTTGGACCCGCAGTTCCTCCTCAGACAAAAAACTCTTCGCAGCCAGTTGCGCTTGAAGAGACTCCAACCTGGAGGAATGAACGGAAAGGCTTTCTTCAGCCTGCGTTCTAGCATTTTCCAGCTCCTCCAGCCTTTTCCTAGCAGCGGCAAGCTTCTGCTCATTGATCTCAATCAAGGCTTGTGCTCTGGCTATGATAGCTCGAGCAGTGGCAATAACCTGCTATGCACTCTGTATGACGATTTCAGATTCCTTCGAATTTCCAAACAGCCTTTGGTGGTCAGCTTGGAAATGCTGGAGATGGTGGGTCTCTTCAGATTTGTTCCTCTATCTCCTTTCGCTCATGTTCTTGAGCAGCAAGAAGCTTATTCAGGGTTGTCCAAGCCTCGTCTACTGAGCCAGCGTTCTCCAGAGTCTTGAGCTCCTTTAGGTGGCTCCCCAGTTGCTCCACCAGCATCAGGCATGCCCTAGCCTGTGAAGGACTTCCAGTATGGCCAATATTCTCGATCTGATTTTCGAGAAGTATTCGGGCAAACTCAAAAGAGCTGCCCCCAGAAAGTATGAGGTCAATATAAGATCTCATGGACGCAAAAAATTGCTGCACCATTTGACGGGATAGCTCTTCCATGATGTCATGAACTGGAGAGAACTCTGCTGACATACTCCCGGACCCCCTTTCCATGACAGGGCGAGAGACGGGAATCGGTTCATCTTGTGCAGGGTGAGGCCGACGATAGGTTCGTCAGGTGCTGAGATGGTCGCCGACACTTTCGGGGGGTTATTGTTGTAGCAGCCTCCACTGCGACTGGAGTAACAGCAAACCTTTTGACATCGGGTTCCCCGGTCGAGGTTTTGAACTGTACTGCCTTCTGCGTCAATGCCTGCCGCAGGATTCTCTGCTTGAGCTACTCCAGCACTCTCTGCAAACCATCGAAACATCAACCATGACAATAAAAAGGAGGATATTCAATGCATCAGTATTCTCTTATCAAGTTGAGGGTCTGAAGAGGGCGAATTCCTGGATAGATCATGTGGGGTGGAGGTCTCCCCGACCTCAACGGTCGCACTTTCTTGAGGCATCCCAGTAATAGGAGCCTCAGGGCCCTCTTGCTGGGCAAGCTCTTGATTCATCTCCTCGATATGAGAGGAGGTGGGCCTCACTGTTGACAGCCAGCCCTGAAAATCAAAAGTAAATGTCAGAACCCTTCCTTAACTTGAGAAGGAGACGATTCAAGAAAACAAGAAAAGTACCTTCGGTAGCTGCAATTATTGCTAACGGTGAAGCCGCCACAGGGTCGAGTCCAAAATCCTTAGCGTTGTGTACTCCCGGTTATTGTATTACCAAAAAATCCTTAGTGGAGGTTCCCTGTGTGGGAAGTCCTGTGTGGACGAGTTAGTGGAAATCCTTCTGTGTGAAGGCGGGGACGTAGAGCTGTGTGCTCGAACCTTGAAACATATCTTGGTGTTTGCGATTGATCCACTTTCTCTCACTCTCTCTCTTATATTGTGCCTTATATGATTCATATTGTCATATCATTCTTATATGCTTGGTTGTGTTTGTTTGTGTGCCTCACTTGTGTTTAACCACGAGAGCTTCATATAGCATCTCAACTCTTATTCAGAGGAATCAAGAGGAGTTAGTCCAGAGCCCTTCACCGGGAATTCGGCTACACTCGTTGGTTACACTAAGTTGTTACATTAAGTTTTTAATTTCCACATATTGTTCATAGATTAGCCGTACACCTATTCACCCCCCTTTAGGTGTACTTTTAGGTTGGAGTCAAGCTCGTTGGATCGTGTTTGGATCGAGTCGACTTGGAGACGGAGTTCTACAAGAAGACCTCAGTTTGTTTAGCTTAAGATTGTGTTTAGATCATTGTAAAGATTAGATAGTGTCAATATGCTCAAGTTCAGATACACAACTTGTTTTAAAGTTTCATGTGTTTGGTTTTTCGGTTTAAACGGTTTCGGTTTTTCATATGGTTTTCATGGATAGATAGAATCAAAAAAAGTTTACATGGTTTAATGTATATTAAATTTGATTTATATACATCTCTATTTCATCTATTTAGAAAACTTATTTTGATAGTCTATTTCATGAGTTTGGAGTTTTGTATTTAAACAGAACTTATTTTTGGATTTCATGTCAAAAACATAGATATAATATCCTTCATGTATATTGGATTCTATCCATATACAACATGCTTAAAAGTTGTTTCAATATCTGTTTTTGTATTTACATGAGTTTTGGATAAAACAATTTTCCATTTCAAAAATTCAAGTTTTGAAAAATACGGTTTTTGGTTTAAGGCAAATTTTCATGAACACAAAAATGGTTCAAATTGTTTGAAATATGTGTTGAATTTTTGTCACACATATTTGCATTTCAAAGATCTTATAAGAACTGATTTTTGTGGAATTTATGTGATTTATGGGATTTAATCAAGGCAAAAAGATAAGTTTTTCAATCCCTAAATTGTTTGTACTAGCTGT